>PQWD01003424.1:0-94466 GCA_019425675.1 Leucinodes orbonalis
CGCGACTGCAGCCCCCTGCGCGCAGCACGTGTGCGTAGTGTACACCACCCTTACACTATACGCCCGCGCCGCGCCCGCGCCGCCTGCCTCGCGCGACTGCAGCCGCCTGCGCGCAGCACGTGTGCGTAGTGTACACCCACCCTTACACTATACGCCCGCGCCGCGCCCGCGCCGCCTGCCTCGCGCGACTGCAGCCGCCTGCGCGCAGCACGTGTGCGGTAGTGTACACCCACCCTTACACTATACGCCGCGCCGCGCCGCCTGCCTCGCGCGACTGCAGCCCGCCTGCGCGCATCACGTGTGCGGTATGTACACCCACCCTTACACTATACGCCCGCGCCGCGCCGCGCCGCCTGCCTCGCGCGACTGCAGCCCGCCTGCGCGCAGCGTGTGCGGTAGTGTACACCCACCCTTACACTATACGCCCGCGCCCGCGCCCGCGCCGCCTGCTCGCGCGACTGCAGCCCGCCTGCGCGCAGCACGTGTGCGGTAGTGTCACCCACCCTTACACTATACGCCCGCGCCCGCGCCGCGCCGCCTGCCTCGCGCGACTGCAGCCCGCCTGCGCGCAGCACGTGTGCGGTAGTGTACACCACCCTTACACTATACGCCCGCGCCCGCGCCCGCGCCGCCTGCCTCGCGCGACTGCAGCCCGCCTGCGCGCAGCACGTGTGCGGTAGTGTACACCCACCCTTACACTATACGCCCGCGCCCGCGCCCGCGCCGCCTGCCTCGCGCGACTGCAGCCCGCCTGCGCGCAGCACGTGTGCGGTAGTGTACACCCACCCTTACACTATACGCCCGCGCCCGCGCCCGCGCCGCCTGCCTCGCGCGACTGCAGCCCGCCTGCGCGCAGCACGTGTGCGGTAGTGTACACCCACCCTTACACTATACGCCCGCGCCCGCGCCCGCGCCGCCTGCCTCGCGCGACTGCAGCCCGCCTGCGCGCAGCACGTGTGCGGTAGTGTACACCCACCCTTACACTATACGCCCGCGCCCGCGCCCGCGCCGCCTGCCTCGCGCGACTGCAGCCCGCCTGCGCGCAGCACGTGTGCGGTAGTGTACACCCACCCTTACACTATACGCCCGCGCCCGCGCCCGCGCCGCCTGCCTCGCGCGACTGCAGCCCGCCTGCGCGCAGCACGTGTGCGGTAGTGTACACCCACCCTTACACTATACGCCCGCGCCCGCGCCCGCGCCGCCTGCCTCGCGCGACTGCAGCCCGCCTGCGCGCAGCACGTGTGCGGTAGTGTACACCCACCCTTACACTATACGCCCCGCCCGCGCCCGCGCCGCCTGCCTCGCGCGACTGCAGCCCGCCTGCGCGCAGCACGTGTGCGGTAGTGTACACCCACCCTTACACTATACGCCGCGCCCGCGCCCGCGCCGCCTGCCTCGCGCGACTGCAGCCCGCCTGCGCGCAGCACGTGTGCGGTAGTGTACACCCACCCTTACACTATACGCCCGCGCCGCGCCCGCGCCGCCTGCCTCGCGCGACTGCAGCCCGCCTGCGCGCAGCACGTGTGCGGTAGTGTACACCACCCTTACACTATACGCCCGCCCGCGCCGCGCCGCCTGCCTCGCGCGACTGCAGCCCGCCTGCGCGCAGCACGTGTGCGGTAGTGTACACCCACCCTTACACTATACGCCCGCGCCCGCGCCGCCTGCCTCGCGCGACTGCAGCCCGCCTGCGCGCAGCACGTGTGCGGTAGTGTACACCCACCCTTACACTATACGCCCCGCGCCCGCGCCGCCTGCCTCGCGCGACTGCAGCCCGCCTGCGCGCAGCACGTGTGCGGTAGTGTACACCCACCCTTACACTATACGCCCGCGCCCGCGCCCCGCCGCCTGCCTCGCGCGACTGCAGCCCGCCTGCGCGCAGCACGTGTGCGGTAGTGTACACCCACCCTTACACTATACGCCCGCGCCGCGCCCGCGCGCCTGCCTCGCGCGACTGCAGCCCGCCTGCGCGCAGCACGTGTGCGGTAGTGTACACCCACCCTTACACTATACGCCCGCGCCCGCGCCGCCTGCCTCGCGCGACTGCAGCCCGCCTGCGCGCAGCACGTGTGCGGTAGTGTACACCCACCCTTACACTATACGCCCGCGCCCGCGCCCGCGCCGCCTGCCTCGCGCGACTGCAGCCCGCCTGCGCGCAGCACGTGTGCGGTAGTGTACACCCACCCTTACACTATACGCCCGCGCCGCGCCCGCGCCGCCTGCCTCGCGCGACTGCAGCCCGCATTCAATTCTATTCTAAATATTTAAAAAATTGATGGTATGCGAATTGGTGGGTGAAAACGACTACCATCCTAATGCGTGCTCTACACTACTCGCGAATTTCCTCGCGAAGTAGTCCGTAACTGGCTGAGTAGTGTCGAGAGGTAGGTACTACGTGAAAGCGCTTCGTGCTACTTCGGGCCCTTTGACTCGGTTCAAAAACCGTCAACAAATGGCAGTCGCCCGAGGCGAGGCAAGTACGAAGTAAGCCGAAGTGCCTCTCTACATTATCGTCTTCGTCTATTCTTGGGCAATTTCGTGAGTAGTGCATAAGATGACTGGGAAATAGTGGGACTGACGGCTTAAAGTACCCTCCAAAGCACGGAATCACCTTTCTTTTCAGACACAGGTGATTTAGCCTGCAATATCATAACCAAATTAGGAAAATCGCACAAAGTTATGTTTCCCGCGCAATTTGAACCCATGCCCTCCAGGACGCAGCTGTACGCTGTTACCACTAGGTCACGGAGTAGTTGACATAATTTATGTTGTAAACCCTTCTCCTTGAAATAGATCTCTGACCTAGATTATAATGTTTTCTACAGTGAACACCAGTCACTGCAGCACTCAGCCAGCGTCTCCAGTATGTGACACTGACGGTGTGACGCACGTGAACCCCTGCCACTCGCCATGAGCGGCAAGAAGCTCGCCTACTGGGGGCCTTGTTTGCAATACTGTTCAGCGGTGAGTGCCATAGAACATTATTTTTATGACCATAAAGGATACTATGTCAAATTATTTTATAAAGTGCGCTTGTGTTATACTCATGGGGGTATGCAGTAAAATTTAGGTTATAATATTAGAATGGACTATCTGTTGTTTATAGCAGGATCCACGGGCTGGTGATTAGTATCGGCCTCGTAAAATTGAGAATGGCGTCCATTACCACTATACATATAAATAAAATTGGAGTAAATTTCTGAAATAGCTGGACAGATTGGGATGGGAGTTTTTTGGCAGGTAGCTGGTGTAATAAGGAAAATCTAAGGGTTCTTTTATTTTCTACATGTTGTTCCGTTCCGAATATAGAGTAACAATATTTCAGAATTTATTAAAGCTTACTGCCTCAAACCACATTTTATAATATTAATCTTGTTATCACAGACTGGCACGGTTTGCGGTACCAATGGCGTCAATTATATGTCAGAATGTGCGGCATGGGCAGAATACGTGAGTGTAGACTACCTGGGGCCATGTCTCGCTGTCGGCCCTATATCCGACCTTATGGAGCCAAAGTGTCAGTTCGAGAGAATCGTCTGTCCTCCTCTCCGAAAACCTAACTGCCAAGGTTTTACTCCTCCCGGAGCATGCTGCCCGAAATGTGGTGGAGGTCTTCGAATTCTCTATTCCAAGAAGCAAATCGACAGAGCTTTGTACGGCACGAATATTTCAGCTACCATTATAACTCTTCAAAGTATTTTGAAAGCGTTAGAACAACACGTGCATATAGCAGAATGTGCTCTGAGAGGTTACTTGACCATTGAAACAGAAATTTTCGTGAGCGTAGAAACGTTACTGTCGAACCCTACAGATCTTCAGTTGGAGGTTTGTGTTCTGGAAGCGGAGAGGATAGCAGATATGATCAATCGGGAGAGTGCATTGATATCTATTGATTTAGGTTTAAGTGCGCTGGCCTACGCTTTACCTATTCATACATATCCTACTCAAGGATCCAGTACTGCTAGATTATCGATTCTAACAATTATACTCAGCTACTTTGCATATATGTGTTAAGATGAGACATTGTAGTTATTTGTAAATAAAATTTTGTAAATAGTCGATTGTACATATCATTATTTACACCAAATATAAGTGCCATTTGCAAATTTAGCTACCAGTTTCAACGAGATTATATTTTATTAAGTTTTAAGTATCTTAAGGGGCACATTTCTATTAAATTTACCAACTATGAATTATTGTGAGTTCATCGTGCCATTTTTGTATAGCCCAGTTTGAGAGATGTTATCATCATTTAAGTTTACGACTGATTAAGCATTTTTATTAAAAGACGTTTTTTATTTTTATGTCTGTAAACCAAATATATAGGAACATGTATAGATATAAATATTTGTTACTTATGTTTTGTTGACATCGTGAAAATGTTTAGATTTTAGAATAATAAGGCAAAAGTTGTATGTTCATAAGCTCAAAGCTCAAATAAAATAACAAGTATCCAATATATTTTGATTTTTATTTTGCACATAACACTGAATAGTCATGGAATATAATAGTATAGTGTGAATTTATATAATCACAATTGTTAATTGATTACTTACAACTAAATTCGGATAAGTCTTTTTTATCGAAAAATATATTTATTCTATCGAGCAACTGTGGATCGGTGACAGTCTTTGATAGCTGCAGGAACCCGTTTTGAAGCACCGGCGTTATTAGCTGGAATCTCTCCAGAGGGAAAGTGAGGATCAACTCCAGATACGCCATCAATATGTTTTGGAAACAGTTACGTTGAACGTCTGTGTCCTAAAAAGATGAGTAGGAAGTATATAGAAAAATCTTTAATTAAAATAAAACAACATTTGTAATTAAATATTTACCTTACTAATGCTTAAAGACCGTTGTTGCTCAATTTCTGGGGGAACTGGTTGAGGCGGAATGAGGGGTTCTATATTTTTAGTTTTGTCATATGTAGGTCCATTGCACATTGTAATGTTTACTTTTCGTGTTGTCATATGATTCTCAATTGCATCAGATGTACTCCTTTTCTTTTCTTTTTGTGGACTTTTATTATTATATGTCTGTATGTTCCCTTCGTTATTCTCTTTGTTATTGGTTATATCATCGTCAGAATCTTGTGAATTGTCATCACTTTTAAGTGTTGATACGTGTATATTTTCAGGATTGTGCGTTGTTTGGCTATTAATTTTAAAATCTGCGAAAGTGAATGGTTTTGGTTTCTCAGGAGATTTTTCAATGTCAACTTCGTGTACAGTCTTTACAGGCGATTCGGTTTTCAGTGAATCATTTTTATTTGTATTTTGTGCGTAAAATTGATCATAGTTGTTTGACGAGGAATCTGACTCTTCTGAACTTATAGATATTCTTTCTTTGTTTTCGTGTTCGGGATCATCGAAATCAGTAACGTGTATAAGTTGTTTCACGTAGTTATTACAAATTAATTCCCACGTAGTTTTTAAATCAAATATTTTTGTAATAAACCGATCGTATTCGAGTGTTAAATTCAATGTGGTAGTATAATTGTGAAGGATTATAGAAATGTCCGTTGATTTTAACTTGAACCTGTGTACGCCACTGAAAAATATTTCTGTTAGCGAAATAATTTTGATCAACCATGAAGACGTAGTTTGCTTGTAAAGGTTCGCTGCATTGTCTAAGTTTGATACTTTTTGCACGAGAAACTTTAATCCCGGCCTCGAGTCAAACTGCATTGCTCGCATGTAAGACAGTTCTAAACTCTTAAGCAATAACTCTGTGTTTTCGCTATTAATGTAAAACTTATAATTACAAATATTTGCACCTGTTTTAAAACTCTCTAGAAGAATACTATTGATTCCTTGAAACACGTCGGAAGAAGCTTGAATGAGAACAGTTGCTATTATTTGAATCAGTATTTGATGGGCTAGTAGACCAACTACCAAACCCCTATGTGGAATTCTGATCGTATATAAGTCAGGATTTAAAGTATTCATCGACTCTTGAAGATAAATCAGAAATATGTAACTTCTGTCGTCAATCAACATCATATTTTGCGACGAGTTCTTTGGCGTGAGCTTTACTTGGACATCTCCTTTATGTTCCGTAAGAAATACTTGTTGTGCCATCGCATGTAATCTTACATTGTCATTAACAGAGCAGTCGCGTCTGGCAGCTACTTTTACCATCGCTAAGTCCCCATAAAAACTGTTCGAATTTTCTTTGAATGCATAAGTAAGCTGTTTTAATGGAGTCAAACTTACGTTGCAAGCTCTATGAAGACTCATGCAAACTATTTCCCATTGGTTATCCGTAAGCAAGGCCTGATGTTAGAATTATATGTCTGATACATGATGCACCTAGTCGGGCTACCGGTTCTGAGGCTGAGCGATACATTCGACAAGTATCAATAGTATTTGTTTCAAAGCAAAAGTCACTTCAACGCTTTCAAATGGTTCTATTTCTGTCATTTCGCCTTTTTCATCAGCAGTTGATCGCTCAACATTTATTTGTTGTGAGTGGTGTAAGTAAACCACAATAGTGTCTGTGGTCATACCACAGTACTGTTTGAAGTTTGGCATCACATTATCCCAGTGGGTGTTCACATTTGCAATTTGCCGGAGCCAGTTCTGAACAGTTGGCAGAAGAAGGTGATTGATGCAGTGTAAACCGAAATGTGGTCCAGGAACGTCTAAAGCGTTCTTTAAGATTTTAAATAGGGTCTCCATTGCTGCTGGTTGATTTTTTTTTGAGCATACTACTGTAGCCGAGATTAACCCTTCTATCAGCACATACCACACTTTCAATATATTACTTGGTCTATCTAGTTTTAAAAGGCAATTGTTTGTGGTATTTGAAAGCGGTAGTGCTGTCGACAGCTTCTTGTATGATATCGGATCTTCCTCACAAGGCTCGTAGTGATGTATTTTGTAATATCCAGTGAACTACTCGGAACTATCGGATCCACAACTGATAGAGGTAGATCTCCTTTTATTCTGTTACCTGTGTTGAATATTGGACATTTGGGCATATTGTACATCATAGTTAAAATTTCAGCACAGTTTTCGAGATGGTATAATGCTTCTCTGCACATATCCACTATGACCTTTTCGGTTTTTCCTCAGGCAGTGGTATAAATTTGCTGTTCTTTGAAAACTTCAAACTGAGGCTAGGTTTGGGATGGGACGGTGTTTTCTTAGGTTTAACCTCATTTGCAACTGGGACTTCATCGACTCGTAGTCCCTTTATGTGACTCAATAAGCATAATATACAATCGAGAGCAGCATTTGCAAAGACAAGTGTGTTGTCTGTGCTTAAAAATACTTTGAATATTTCGAGGATGGCCGTGTACTGGTTAGAGTTATTTGCAGCGCGAAGAGTGTTGAATAGAGGTCTCCATCCTGATCTGATCTCCATTCTGTTTGTCTCGACAAATTCACAGATACAAGAAATTATTTGTTCCTGAAACATATTCTAGTGTTAATTTTCTCCACATTTCCAAAAATAAGTTAAACTACTAAAATTTTCTCATTACCTGAATGTCGTCATCGCAAAGCTCTAAACAGAGAAGGTTTTCGAAGGGCTTCAATAAAGCCTCATTGAAATGGAAATGAGGCAGTTCAACCTGCTGGTTCAGCAATGCCGTCGCGCAGTCATGAAGACATTGAATCGCTAAGCTTGATATTTGTATGTCTTTGTGGCAGGCAGCCTGAAACATCATGATACACATTATAATTAATATCTGTCAATATCTTGTGATTATATAAATAAATTATCTTAGCAATACCTAGTTCTTTTCAAAGTCTGATTATGACTACCTTAGTATTTATGATAATTTCTATGAAAAGGTAACGTTTCAAGCGATTTCATAGTAAACGTTGTGACAGACTCTATATTATCTTTTTTTATTAAGTTAGCAGCCAAACAAGTGACAGGTTATGGACCTGGTGTTAAGTTATACCGCTACCTTTGTGCCTTAGGAAACTTCACATACTTATCGGACTACAATGCAAAGTGATGTTTGACCGCGCTTTTGTCTGCCGAGCCCATTCATGCTAAAGGCCCACACTTAACCCATCCTGAATAGATACCTGCATAAAGTGCGGTCCGACAATAGCCCACACTGCCATACGGTGTTGTAGAGGGCGGGCGGCTCGCACACAGCGTAGGGCCACGTCTCCGACACGACATAAAGCTCGGGCGCCTTCCCCTCCCCCACCAGACCCATTTGACCCACTACGACGCCACCACGCGTTGTTGTTCGCCACGTCCTGCTCCCATGATGTGAATAGCTGCCAGAAAAAAGAACAAAAGGTACTGGTTTTGTCAAGAATCGAAACAATAAAAAATCTGTTGCCAGTTAGCTTTTGCAGGCGTTGTAGGACAAGGGAATACTAATAGTATTCACATGCCAAATCACATCCAAAAACACAATCCTGCTGTAATTTTGTCCATAGAATTGTTAACTATAATGGCTTTCTTTTTTGTGTTAACCTGTTAATTTTAGCGTCAGTTCGCAGTGGTGATTTGAAGTGTTGGGGACCTAAAAACAGATAACTCGTACTGCCTAGCTAAGTCACCAGTTTTGTACATACAATATTATATGAACCGAAATTTAACTCGTAATTAACACTAGTGTAGAGAACAAAGATTGTTCTAAGAAATTTAATTATTATTCTACAAATAATCACTATCCCCTCTCAGTTGCGAGCGGGGGTGTTGTACGCTATTAAGTGGGGGTTTGTGTAAGAATATATATAATATCCATGCGTGTGAGTGTGCATGATCCTTGAGCTCAGTGATGGTACTTACAAGTATATGATGGTGCGCGGTGAGTTGTTGCAGCGCGTGATTCAACAGGTGTGAGTGTGCGTGGTCCTGGAGCTGAGTGACGTGTACTCACAAGTGTGTGATGGTGCGCGATGAGGTGTCGCAGCGCGTGTCCGAGCGCCGGCAGCGTGGTGGTGGCCGCGAGCCGCGAGAACAGCGCGTCCGCCGCCGCCGCCAGCGCGCAGCACACGCGGGCCGCCCCCGCACCACTTATCACGCTGCCGCCCTACACCACAACCGCTATAAATACTAATGTAACTATTACGATTCACAAAAGGTGACCGCAAATAACGGCTTTGTACGCGAGATGAAGACTATTTAAATGATAGCGAAACAATAGAATTATGAAAAATTAAAAAATGACATGTGCGTAAACTAAATAGAATTTCCGCCGACGCCGCCACCGCACGTCGAAATGGACAAAAGAATGGTCAACTTTCGTGAATCGTATTAGACTACGTTTTCTTCAATTAAAAAAACGAACAGATTATTTATTATCATCATATACTTAAGTGTACATAACCACAGACATTCAAACAGCCCATTGGGCCCCAATTCAAGCAGATCTTGTATTATGGGTTTTGAACAACGCATAAACAGACTTATGTATATTTTTTGTATTTATACATAGAAACACACATGTTCATGCACACAATTGTTGCTTTCCGGGGATCTAAGCACGAACCCTTGGTGTAGTAGTCGACGTCACAATTATTACACCACTTAGCTGAAAATCAATATACCTCATAGAGCGTATTTTTTTAATTGTCCGTAAGAATATCAGGTAAACAAAATGTAGACACAGGTTATCTAAAAAAGTATCTATCTAAAAAAGTAAGTTTCTAATCTTTTTACCTCCTGCCGACAAGTTTCCACAATCTTCGCCACTGACATATCATTGTTGTGATTCGGTTCCAGGATCGGTTGTAAGAATTGAATACATCAACGCTGCAACAAAAAATTATGATCAGTCTTTTCAATATTCCTAGGAAGAACTTACCTATAACTATTCATAACACAAGTGTTAAGAATTTCTAAACCGCCTTCCGGCTTCTATTCTATTCAACCTATCGCAGTCCACTGCTAGACATAGGTCTCCTCCGTTTTGTACCAGATATCCCGGTCCTCCGCTTTTCTCATCTTTTCTCTTTTCTCGTCTTCCGGCTTGGGATGTGGTTTTAATAAGACCATCATAATCACAGACATCCGAATATACAATTAGACTGGACAAGCCGCCAAGTTTATAGGCAGTCCCAGTGTCGCAATTTCTTTTCGGTTCATATCTGTGAAAAGTTATTACATTTCTTGGAAATTTACTGTCATTGCGGTGATGGCATGTTACAATTGCACAGGATGGCATTTTGGGAAAAACGGTAATTTCTTCTAATATTCGTGTCTTGACTCGTCTCACAGAGCGTAAACTGGTAGCCAGTGTATGCTCGTTGAGCTTACATTTGTCACACTTAAAAACGCGGCTTGCCCTATCTCCTGTATTGGGAAATCTGTGATCATAATCAATAATTGTCCAAATCTTCGAATCCAGTCATGATCGAAGAATTGACGTGCCACCTGGAGCATGACCATTATTTGGAATAGTTTTTCAAATTTTAAGGTTCTAACTAAAATACATAAAAACGTACAATTAACATTCACTTTATGTACTCTTGTGGAAATCGAGACAATCTACTTCCATCATTGATGCACCTCAGGAGCTTTCGAAATCAAGGTAGGTTTGTAGTTATGAGGCATTATTTTGCAGTAGTCTGTTTTCCTCATTATAGTCAAAAGTGTTTTTGTAACGTCGATATTACTTGATATTACTACTTCTGTGTGAGTGTCTTCTGTAAGCTTTTAAGTAGTTAGTTATAAATTATTTTGGTTTTTACATTACATTTTTATTTATATTTCTTGAATAATTTACTGCAACCATTGTAACTCGTACCTTAAATAATTGGAAAGACTAATTAGTCTTGCACTGGTTGTATTTGGTCGTCGATTTCTACAGCTGTGCTCGTCATTGTTATAGTAGGTAGTATTTTAAAAATAATTGTAAAATATTCATTCCGACTGTGAATTAAGGAGTAATACTCAGATAGGTACATTTAATTGTTTAAGATTTTATCAGCTATACTTCACTTGCAACAGTTCTCTAAAAATTTACGTGAAGGAAAATCTGACTTACCAAGTCTCATCGTCTCTACCATCTAGAGCAAGTTTGGCGTCAGTTTGTAGCATAGACACAGTTTTGTTTCGGCCCGTCTGCATTGTCACTATCGGAGTCGCATTATTTCCTTGCTGCCCGAACAAAGAATGCTCGAAGCTGGACACGTATTGACACGCTGCGAAGATATGCTCCCAGCATTCTGGAGCGCGCGATCCTAGCTCTAGTCCACCTATGAATTTAGAGAATAATTAGTATTATGTTTTCATGTACCATTATTTGGGAAATAACCAATCCACAGGCTTATAGCCAGTATACCTTTTGTCCACAGCATCACACGCGTTAATTTGGGGTAACATCGAGCCCCTTTTATGTTTAGTTCCTACACTTGGTTATAAAGAGTGTGTGTACCTATTGAAAATTTCGGAATGTTGCATACATATTTTCACACCTCATTTCTGGGCTGGGCAGTGGAGGATTAGAAAGATACAAATAGTAGCCTATGCCACTCTCCATCCCTTCAACTATCTTCACATAAAGAATGTTGACGTGAAATACGGACAAACTAACAGACACACACACACACACACTTTTATAATATTACTTAGTATAGATAAAAAATGGTAATAAGTTTTTTATCACTAGATTGGTATACGTATAGTTTATTCTAATTAAAGATTTTTTTAACTATTCGGCAAGTATTCAGAATATCTGCCATTTTTGGCAAAATAAAGTTCAAAGGATAGATTTGCAATGTTTGGGGACATGATCATGGGTTCATGTAGTGTCTGATAAAGATAACCAAACTGTATGTTGGTTGATTCAGTATTTAGAAAAATGGCAATATATTATGAGTTCCACTAGCTGATTAGTTTGTTTATTATCTACACTCTAGTAATATCTAGCCACAAACTATTAGCTATAGAGTTTGTGGCTTCGATGTGTGAAAAATGATATTTAATTTCATTAACGCACCTGTAATAAGTATATCAAGCGACAACGCGTGTGTGGACAGTATCTTGCCGTTAGGGGGTTGAGATATAGCTGAGTTGGCGAGCAGGGCCAAAATACTGCTGCAACGGTTTTGCAGGCTCAGTGTGTTGCTCACTCGTGCTGCCTGAAATGTTTGACATTTAAAAGACAGAAAACAGAAAGAAATCATTTATTCGAGAATAAATACACAGTCAATACAGGACAAACAATACAATATCAAGAAAATTGCAGTAAAAGGTACAAAACAAATACACAATGATTAAAAACGAAGTAGAACCGACGATTTTGAATATTACTTTAATTTACTTGTGACTTCAATTTATTTGTTATACAAAATTTAATATTTTTTCTTTATTTATGAACTTGCATGCATTAGTGAAACTGGCTATAGTCAAAGTAAAAAAATATATTTTAAGAAGTAAAACAAGAAAACAGTAGGTATTAAGAAATAGGATTTTAAGAAAATTTATGATTTCTTACATCCAAACTGACGGATTGCAGAATTCTTAATGCAGACTGATGTAAGAACGTCTATTTTAAACGGGGAATACCGTATAATATATACTACCTATAATAAATGGGGAAACCCTAGCAGCGAAACCGTTTCTACCTTATGCAGTCCTTCAAGACACTGGATGCTTAGACCCTCCCAGGCTTTGCGTTTCCTCTTGCCAAACGTTGATCTTCTTCGAGATGATTCCGTGCAGATTCTGTTTGCCTTTCCTGTGACCCGTCAGGGGAACGCTTAGTACAACCACCATCGACTCCCAGATGCATGTTAAGATTCTGAAAGAAATACGCCTCGAATATATCATGTTCCTACAATAATTTATATCAAGGAAATTATATGTGCAGCAGCAGCTTCGACCTATTGACTAAGATAGGTCGAAATATTAGAGAAATACGTAGCACAAAGTGACGACAACATCCTCTCTAAATATATCTTTTACTCTCTTCAACATATCGCAGTCCATTGCTGGACATAGGTCTCCACGATTCTCCGTCAATACCCGGTATAACGGAGGTCCGGACCTCCGCTATTCTAATCCAGTCTCTAGCAGCAACCTTTCGCAAGTGGTCGTCAGTCAGAAATCATAAAACTTGATATCTTAAAAACATTTGTTCTATATTAAATATCTTACCTTCTCGCCACCGTAAGCTAGCTTGGTATTGTGGCGAATCGTTCGTGTTATTGTACAGCATCGAAACCTCTTTTAACTTTTGCCAGTCCGACATTACCGGGCTTTGGTCCAGCCCTCCAAGATCTGAAATTAATTTAGTACCTTAAGGTGTATAGATATATTTGCAGAGGCAATTTATGACTTAGCATGAATATAAAAAAAACCTATATTTAGGTTAGTAATTCGGCTCTGTACTACTAAAACATTTTTAACTATTTTTATCGGTCCTCCATGATAAATCGTATTTCGAACAGTAGGTATTCCATTAGAAATTTTTATATTTTAATATCGACTCGAAAGAGACTTCCATTGATTTACATAAATAATATTGACCTAACATTAGTCGTCTCGGGTGACGGTGACAAATGTGATGCGCAGAGCAGTGTTGTAGGAAAAGTAATGACTCTCTACTGGTATTAATTGTCTTCAACACTGCATGTCATAGTCAGGCATACCAACAGATGAGCGCAAAAAGGTACCTGATAATAGATGTATCAGCGGGTGATCGTGGTTGGGTATTGCGGCAAGCAGATCATTGGATAACACTTGCTGATACAGCTCTCGGATCCATGTCGCAGAAAGGTAGACGAGCACACCACTGCCTTGCACTTCTTCTACGAATTCTTCCTCTGTCATCGCCACTTGTACCTATTGTTAAATAAAGCTTTATTAATAAAGGACACATTTATTGGTCTCAGTTGAGATACGTGTAATATAACTTCTTCATATCGAGTTGATATGGATTAATGAACTTGATATGATTGCGACCAGTTTTGGGCCACTTCGATTGCCCTTTCATTTGCCATCCAGAGGTCTTGGAAAATTGATAGTTCGGGCAATTTGTTTCTATTGCCTGTGATAGAAATGTTAAGTTGGGATGTAATAAGTGTATTATCACTGAGTTAGCTGCAAGGTTACCTGCTTGGGGTGCGCGTAATAGTCATTAGCCCGTTGCCGCAGTGTTAGTAGTAGCGCGGCGTACATCGCGAGGTAGACCCCGTCCGCGTTCATGACGCACGCGGTCGGGCGGCGCGGCCGCGTTGTGCTGGCAACACTTGGACGCGAACTCTTGCATAGCCTCGTCCACCTAAGCATTCATCATTATTAGCTTATTATATGTCCACACCAAGGGGCCCGAGCCTGCCAGAAAAGGGTGTAAGCCCTATGCTTAGTCGTCCATGCGGACCAGTGCAGATTGGCCGACTACCACTTCCACCTACCCATTTACCATGTTTTATACTAGATTTTTTATTGGAATTAAATTAACTACAGCCTCGTCCACCTACCCATTCAACATTATCAGTTCATTATATATCTCCACCGAGGAGTGCGAGCCTACCCGTAGGTAATCGCTGTATAGGCCTTAGCAGTCCACGGGGCCCAGTGCGGATTGGCCTACTACTACCACCACCTACCCAGTTACTATGTTTTATACTAGATTTTATTTAAAAACAAAATGACTATCGAGTAGATACAGTTAATGGCGATCACAGTTATTACATTCACACAGCGCCAGATAGCCCCAATTTCAGCAAAGAGCATTTACTATTAATGCAAAACAACTGATAAAATAAACATAGGTTGTTTTATATACCAAATAAAGATCAGTGCCAGGGCGTCGCACGTTCATTGGATGTCATAAATACGGGCGATGTTTTTATAACTGTGTCCCTTTAATATTTGAAAGTATAATATTTGTGTATAAGTTCCAAATAAAATAAAATAAATTATCATCACAGCCGGACAGCCTATTTATGGAATTGAACTAACCCTAGATAAATTTCAAAATTGGAGTACACAAACAGGCACTCACCTCAATGCACGTTCGAAGATTTAACAACTTCGGTAGCAGGGAGTTCTGCAACGTCTTCACAAACTGCCTGGCGTTGTGCCGCTCCAAATCCACGTTGCACTCGGTTACAGTACATCTATAAGTAAATATTACAATATGGGTTGAAATTGTTCATCATCATCATCAGCTCATTAAACGTCCCCACCGAATGCGCGAGCCTACCCTTATAGGGTGATTAGGCCTTAGTCGTCCACGCGGAACTAGTGCGGATTGGACGACTTCACACACAACCTTGGAATCTCTTCGCAGGCGTGCATGAAGGTTTCCTCACGATGTTTTCCTTCACCGTAAGAGCGTCGGGTTGAAATTGTTAGATCGCAGGAACATGAAATTAACCCTCAGTTTGAGTGTCACCAGATCTCCTTGTTTTCTAAAAATATTAGCAGCCAGACTGACTGATATGACATCGTAGATGCTGTTAGCAGACGGAACCAACCATCGGTCTAAAATGATTTTCGCGGCGCGGATTATTTCCATTCCATAGTACCAGGGGATTCAACCGGTTGGAATCAAGTGACTTTTACCATGTTCTGCGAAATTTTTAAACTTCCTTAGATTGACAGCTTATAACTTACACCCCTACACTAATATATTCGTCACTTTTTATATATCGTTATTAAAAATAAATGCCTTCGTCAGCAATCAGTTGCTTTTGTGAAATAAAGTGGCAGTCTTAAGGTCCTAATAACTTACCTGCCCAGGTTTAACGTCTTCGGAATCGTCTTAGCCTTCTGAGCGCGTTCCGTGTCCGCACTAGAGGGCGAGCTTGGATTGTTCGCCCTGCTCGGTAGAAATACGTTATCCGCGTCGGAATCCGCTTCCCCTTCGCTACCAGACGGTTCGTTCTCTGGGCCCGAAGTATCTGTAATGTCATATTATATTTAAGTATACTTGTAACTTCATTCGTATGATAATAAGAAGCTAAATATCAAGAATATTATATTAGCTATCTGCCGGTGAAAGTTTCTTTAAAATCGGTCCAGTCATACAATCAACAAAAGATTGCTAATAGCGCTGGACTATACAGCTTTAACTTCGATGCATAAATCTTATAATGTGGCTTGGAATAGCTATTATATCCGAAAAAATGACAAACGTACCTGAAGAGTCGTTGTCTTTTTCTCAGTGCTTTGTAGCACGGCAACCCGTCCTGAAATGTGCAAATAGTGAAAGAAGGTTGAACGTGGCACACGATTTTATTGTTTAACACGGATTTAGCATCTTGCCTCTAAATCTACAACTTGATTTAATGTTCATAGTCAATATAAGGCACTATTCTTGATTTATAATCTTACCTAATCAGAATCTAAAACTTATTCAAAACTGTCGCCTTCATTTACACCAGTAATGTGAACTAGTGATCCCAAGAAAGGGTTCAGAATGCATTTGCTTACTTGTGATGTAAGGATGTCAAGTCTCAGTATCCAACCACCAAAATTAAACTTTTATGGTAGCAGAAATAGATTGATACATATTGGAGATCTTATAATAAAATTACCTGTAAGGACTAGGCAGACGTGCCAACGTCTGATAAGTCAGCGGTCCGGAGTAGTCCGCGTCTTGCAGTTTAGGCCAGTGCTGCAGAATAAGAGATGCAGTTTCAGGCGATATATACTCTACAGAGCCCGAGCAAAGCTTCTCCAGAGCGTCCAACAACGACACTACGCATTCCACTGCGGCGGCTACCACTTCAGGATTGCCGCTTCGGCCGCACTCTTCTATGCCGTCCATAATTCTGCGAAAGAATATAAGTATCTGATTAAATTCTTAATTTATTTTTACACTCCTCAAATAATTTTTTATTCAATAAGTTTTAAAATACACTTACATTGAAATTAGAACTAGTTTGTATCTCCCACCACTAGGAAAAGATACCGACATAATTGACTCTCACTCTTCCTAAAAAAGTATTTTATTTTTATGTTAAAAAACTGGAGTGGAGACTGTTTCATGGCAAGGATAGTTTAGTACATCCGCTAGCTCGATAGGAAGATTTGCAAGAGTTCATTGGCAGGAAGTGGATAAGTAAAATTATTGATCGGGCATCTGGCACAAAATCTGGGTAGCAGTTTAGTGCTATTGCACTATTCATTTGGTTAAAAAGACTAAGAAGAGCTTCTTATCAATCTACCTACATCGGAAAATATAAAATAATACAGTCCAAACTTACAATCTCACAATAGCCATATCGTCACTATGCCTCTCCGGATGTTCAGTTTTCTTCAGCAACACCAACTGGGTTAGTCGCTTCGGGTTGTGCAGCAGTTCCCTCACGCTCCTCAAGGGTTCCACGCGATGGGGTACTGGAGGGTACAACAGCATTCTGTGGTACAACGCCTCTAGAACTGGACGTAGGTTCGATGTCGAACCAACTAGTCTGACCAGCTGATTGGCTATGCTGAAAGAAGGTAATGTAAATTTTTTTAGAAGCGCTGTTTTTACTTTGTTTTAGGAACTACCCAAAGATTTTTTATATGTGTTTGTTTTTAATTCACTCTAGACCGGTAAACAGAAGCAAATAACACATAAACACAATATCGCTACAAATTGGAACCCAAATTGGCAAATATACGTATTATATATTTTTATTAGAAATGGTGAAGGTGGTGGGTAACAAATGGATGCCGACTACCAAGAATCGGGTAATCATTAGGGGAGGCCTTCGTCCAGCAGTAGTTATGTTAGGCTGTAATGTTATAATGATGATGGACGATATACATATTATTTGAAATATAATTTTATAAAATTATACATAATTCAATTAAGTAATTATTACCTGTATATCGCTTTAGCTTGTTTGCTATTAAAACTGGGGGCACTATTTAAGGCACCGGAACCACGGCCGGAGTCATCTACCAAGTAACCTTCGTGCTCTCTGAAAATCATATCAGGATATTATTTTATCATATAAAATAAACGATAAAACATTGTAAAATAAAATTGCAAGCATGCCCTGATGTTTTAGATTACTAGATATTTTATAACTAATAAAAAAAATGATTTAAAGTTTTTTTACCTCGATTTAATTTTCTTATCCACTCGAGGCGTGCCAAGGAAGGATATAAGCGAGGGGCAGAACTTCTGCCAGAGGAATGTGGTGAAGTGCGAGTTCCCGCTGACTCGCTCCGACAAGCTTGATATGAGCGTCAGCAGGCAGTCCAGGAAGAACAGCGCCAACGGGTTTTGCTTTGGAATTCTGGAAAAAGTATATCGTCTATTCCCAGTTTCCCTCGAATACTTTCTACCGATTATGGGAATCTGTGAATTCTTTGTTTTCTGTATCCTCAAATTCAAAATTGGGGAAAACTGGGTGAAAATGCATTGTCAGCTGATCAGGGGAAGATATTGGGGTGAAACTGACGAAATTAGCGTCTCTTAAGGAAATGTCATTCGTAGTATATATCATTATTATTCGTATATATCACGATAATGTAAACTTAATATTTTCTTGAACTTGCCTTTAAGACAATTTCTTAATGTTTTTCAATAGTTCGCTACTACAGGGCACAGGCTTTCCTACACAACATGTTTATGGGGATATTGTGCAGTATCTAACCAAGAGGACCAAATGCGTTTGATGGGTGCTACATCCATAGTAAGACGATAGTGCGCTCGATTCGGTGTTATAAAATAATGGCTCCAGTCCATCCATGGATCTTCTGCCGGCTATTTTTTTTAGATTTTGGTTTTCGGTTATATTTTCTCATTGCATACATATTACATTGTGAAGTTTTATTCGTTGGAATTTAATTTTTTGTACGAAACCGAATAAAATATATTAGAATTCTTACAGTTGGGTTTCGGAAAGTCTGCTGCAAAGATATTGTATGACTGGAATGACTTCGCTGTAGCATCCCACTGCTACTATGTGATTGCGGCCGAGAGGGGATCCTTCTGAGAGCAACTCCTGGCATTCTTCATCTGCCAAATGAAGAAAAAAAAAATCTATATTAGTGACTTATAAAATACCTATACAAGTGATAATAAAAGTGTAGTAACAAAAATAACCCTTAATAAAAATTTATCAGTAGAATGTAGCCTAAGTATAGAATGAATCTTGGTAGAACGCAACCTGTAGAAGTAGCCCGTAGAATTCATCTGTACAATGTAGCCTGTATAATCAACCTCGTACAATTTGCCCTGTATAATTTATTTTGTAGGATGTAGTCTGAGTATGTAGACTTTGGAATGTATCTTATAAAATGTTGGATGTGTACCATTCAAAGTAAGATAAACTAAGATTCCTACCGAGCTGCGAGCAGTATGATTTTTGCGCCTAGGTAGCGACTGCACACTCACACGCACAGCCGCCCGTTCAGTGTGCGCCGCGGGGACAGCGTCAGATTGCTTCAGTCCGCAAGAGATGTTCTCGTGTAAATCCAATTGATCGTGTTACTTACTCTCTGAGCTGGAGGGCGTGGTGATGATAATTTTGGTGTATCATGCTAGCTTTAACGAGCTTTCACATCCCAATTTACATGGTGGTAAATGTTACCTTGATATTGAGAATATAGACTCTAGAGTATTAGAAAGAAAGAGAAAAAACACTTATTTAACCACAAAATTGTACAATAACATAACAAGGACAATACAAAAAGAGAAATAAAAAAGAAAGAAGGTATAAGGGTCTCAGCTTATGCTGCCGTGTCTGTGCAGTTATATAATAATAAGTATTAGTAACCTGTATAAAAATGTAGCCAGTAGAATGTACATAGAATGAAACCACTAGAATGTAGCCGGTAGAATGTAGCCAGTAGAATTTAGCCTAGTATAATCCAGCCTGTGGAAATAGCCGTATACAATTTACCCTGTATAATGAAGCTTGTAGAATGTAGTTCGCAGAATTAAGCTTGAAGAATGAAGCCTGTAGAATGTAGCCTGTTATATGTAGTTTATTGAATTTAATCTATAGTATTTTGCCCAACATAATATCAGTCGTAATTCCTACCGAGCTGTGCGCAGTATGCCCTCAGGGCTTGGGCAGCGGCAGCGCGTGCCGCGGCGGCCACGGGCGGCGCGGCGGCGGCCGCCTCCCCGCAGCGGCCGCACGCCCACACGCACAGCCGCCCGTTCAGCGTCCGACGAGGTGATAGTGCCAGCGACAGGTACATACGGAATATTTGCACCTGACGTACAAAACAATTACTTTTATTTTAATTAAAAGGACTTGTGCCTCAGAGAGGCATGTTAGTCCTATCGGAGCACATACATACAGATTATTATTGATATTATCGATGCTGTACCATGCCACATACAGTCTTAGCCGAACCACTGGTGGGTGCGCCTGGGATCGGCTTACACTTCGTTACACCCAGTGTTATAGGCTGAAAATTATGTTGATGAAGCATTTTCATACAATTAAAACTGGTTACATATTTTTTGCTAGAAAGGTACTAGGATTGTAAGGTAGGTACTTATCATGATTATTTTAATCAGTAGCTTTATATGCGCGTAATTGTTTGGAAAATACGCGCCGCTACACGAATGGGTATCCCATTCGGTTCGACACTATATGATAGTGATAGGGATCCATAATACTCCACTGGTATTGGCACATAGTGTGTAGAATTGATGGCCGATCGGGCGAAAAAGGTTCTCGAGTGGCGTCCGCGTCACGGAAAACGAAGCGTAGGCCGATCCTTAACGTGGCAGGTTACAGATGAATGTCAACTGCTAGGGATCGGCCCGCGGTGAAATCATTATGGGAGACCTTCATTCAGCAGTGGTTGTAATGATGATGATTGGCATACGGCTATTATCCGCTCGAACGTAGCACAAGCGTAGACAATTGGTTCATCTATTGTCTGTTGTGAACCTCTTATAAAAGTCCTTTATCGTTATACGTACCTGTGTATCTGGTAAGTGGTACATGACAGAAGCGGTAGCACACAACAGCTGCGATGGCATCCATTGTGAGTCATCTTCTGGCTCGATACCCCGGTGGAATCTGTCGTCTCGAAGTATTTTCTGTAGAAACATAATGAGGTCCGTCATAGCAGCTCTTCATTACAAATAATTATTGTCTACGTGATCTGTAAGGACTCTTTTACATTTTTATTTTGGATACCTCTAGGGGAAAAAGCCTGTAGTCAGCACGTTGGGCAGACAGGACCACGTTTTCTTTGCGTATAGAATATAGTTTCCCGGCATTTGGACCCTTATCTTACAAAAAACTTGAGGTGAACTTAAATGCTATAATTTCTTACATGGAAGCCCTGAAGTGCAAAGCTCACGAGACGCGGTCTTTTGCTTTCAAGTGCTATTTGAAGTGGCAGGAGGCACACCCGGCGCAACTCGTACGATGGTCGACGAGCGCTGCTTTCTTGGATACAGAGAATCTCTGCAACAAATCAGTTATTATAACACCACTTAGTGAAACAGGGACATGTTTTGTTAATTATTCATACATTAAATTAAACTGATTAGATGTAGGTAATCTTACAATCATACTTCTAACATAAATATACTTTACCTATAAGTACTATTATTAAAATGAATTTCAGCGACAATCATAACACTAAATAATAATAAAAATGATAAGAGTTAAAACGCACTAAACCGGGCACTTAACCAGTTCCGGTCAGGAATCAATTCATCAATTGAACAACCAAACCAAACCAATACGTAATAATTATGTAGTTGTTATATTAGTTAACTGTCACAACCAACACAAAATATTTGTGTTTCCCAATTTTCCGATTACCAATCCCTTTGAGAAGGAATCTAAACATTTACTGAGGCGTTTTACCTCATTAAATTGGGGATTAATAAAAATATTATATCATTTACCCAAAGCATCCTGACATGATTTCCTTAGAGCTGCAAGTTTCGGTCCAGTAGCCTCTTTAAATATATCTTGTAGTAACTCCTCCATATCAAAACATATGATTCACTTTCGCATTTGTTGCCCTTTATTTTTTTTGTTTAATGACCCTTTGGATTATACACGTTAAATAACTACATTTTAAATTTCACTACAAACTAGTAGCAACGTGAATAAAATATGTATGCAATGTTTAGCTAATTCTGTCTGTTTTAACTCGAGTGGGTGTTCGGTACCATTGGCTTATCATTTGTCGTCGGACGTAGTTGGAGCATGCTCACTAGAAAAATCAATACCGCGTAACAGTTCCGTAATACTCTAAAAACAAACGCAACAGGTGTTTTTTTATATACTTATTTATATTTATTCTGGATTTAGAATTCAAACCAGTTGATAAATGGTTTATTGTGTAATCTATTAAATAATTGGTTGTTTAGCATTAACTTTTCAATATGTATTTCCTCATGTAAACTCGCTTCGAATTATCAAACAGACTATTCTCTATGAACTAATAAAATAAAATACGAAACAGTAAAACGTTGTATCAAAGTAACATTGTATACGAGTGTATAAAAAATACTCTTTACAAAAGTCGAAATGACATAATGCGCATAAATATCAAATATTCGCGGTTCTAGCTCACGCAGTGGGTTGTCTCTTTTAAAATAGGTATAATATATTAATATATAATATTAGGTATGTACATATTGAAAAATTATGTTAAATTAATACATTAGAAGCCAGCCCGAGTCATCATCAGCTCAATAAACGTCCCTACCGAGGGGCACGAACCTACCCGTATAGGGTGATTGGCCTTAATCGTCCACGTGGGCCCATTGCGGATTGGATTACTTCACACACAACTTTTGAATCTCTTCGCAGATATTTTCCTTCACCGTAAGAGCGTCGGATAACGTACATATAATTTCGAAAATTCGAAAACACATTGTTACGTGGCGGAATTTGAACCTCAGCCCTCTCGGTAGGAGGGCAACAGTCCACACCATTGAGCCACCAACGCGAAATAAATCATTGTTTTTTCAATATGATGATTGTTATGCAATAAAACACTTTCCTTGTATCTGTTGCATATAATTATAGGTACTCGTAGCTCGTCGTAAGTGTACCCTGTGAACTTATTATAAACCCAGAAGACCGATTAAGTGTGTCGAAAGGAATATCATCAGTCACCAATAATGCCCCAACTCCCTGATTTCGCATTATTCATGCTCATAGGACGGCGTCAGTCGGACGAACGACATATAGGTCCTCCAGTGCCAGCCACCTCACGCCCACAGGTTACTCGCTGGGCTTCCCCTATGAGTTCACCCGGTGGGTAAGACCGCGCTGAGGATGGCTAAGGAGAAGAAAAACCAAACATATAGTAGAGAATAGACCTGAGAGTTGTCTATGGTACCGCTTATGCATCAAATGTCAGCTGTCATCTGTCACATTCAGTCAAAATAAAAATGGTTTCTTGGAGTGCTCTTGGCCGAACTTTCGGCATAAATTTGATAAAAACCCACGTGAAATCACCAAATACAATTCAGAATGTGAACTTTTCAATTACCAAAGCCTTGAAAGGTGGTCATGGACACCAAACAATGGCCATGCAGCCATCCAGGTAATGTTATGGGAAGTGATTACCTAACCAATTTTTCATCTAAATATTAGTTTTGTTAGAATTATTTTACTGAGATGTAGTTGTGAGAAGTTTTAGTAATATTGTCCATGTTAAAAAAGGGCCCAATTACCTGTTTTATGATTATTATGAACATATAACCTATTTTGTTTCTCTGTTATTATTTCAGGTGGCAATGGCACAAATTCAAGGATATGTTGCATTATTACGCCATGGTAGGCCTTATTCCGGTTGGGTTGATCGTGTTCTACTGTAATGTTTTCATCGGACCTGCACAACTGACTCCTATCCCTGAAGGATACAACCCAAAATACTGGGAGTACCATCGCCATCCGATCACTCGTTTCATCGCCCGCTACATTCACACCAACCCACAACAGGTACTTCTCAACAATTGTTTTATTGCATTCAACCTAAGATAAACATTAAAATAATTAGATTCACAATCTCACCCAAAAAATCTGCGGCAAAAATCTGTCCATCGTGTCAGTTGGGCAGAATTTTCATTAATAATCACGTTGTTCGCTACATGTCGTATGACATAGTAGTGTGCTCATGTTTTTTAATTTGTACTCTTTCTATGACAAATTAAGAACAAAATTAAAATAAATAATTTATGGATTTATTTTATTTTTCTAAATATAACTATACACATATGTGTCATGCAGTTGAACTTTGTTTATCAATTCCAAAAGATCAATAATAGTAGGTACTTCTGATAATGTTCCCTCAACACTGCCCTGCACCCATCATCTGAGACGACATATGTTGAAGTCATACACGGTAATTTAACTAGCTATAGTGCCTTTATCCAGAAACACAAAAGTGCAAAACACTTTTATTTTACAGGACAATATCTGGCACTGCAATGATACCTACCTACACAACTCAGTACAGAGCCTATCAAATAAGCATGTAGTCAAATAACTGAGAATATGTCTTCATATTCAAATAATTTTAATGCAATAAAACTCACATATGAGGGATTAATAAATTTAGATTATAACTCTAAAGTAGTAATTTCCATAGCTTAAAATTGGATTGAAGTTCATTGCGGGAAAACAAAAGAAAATTAGTTTTGTGGGGCAAGTAGTACCCAAAGTTACTTTTGCCACTGATAGTTTGTGTTGAGGGGTTTCAGAGGATCCAATTGTTATTGCTAATATTTAATTGAATATTTTTTTTACAGGAGTATGAGAAATTTTTGCATTTCATTGATGACGAAGCACAGAAGGCGAAATTAAGAGCAATAGAAAAAGAAGTTATCAAAAAGATGGGTGAGCGCCAAGACTACCAGGCATACTACTACAGACCTATGGTTAACAAGTACCTTCGTATCAATAAGAAGACTGGTGAGGAACTTCACGATCGGTTGGGTGATGATTTCAAGGAGTAAACAAATTCGAGGACTTGACAGACAAATGTGCTAGTTATTTATAGTAATCAAGTGTATTGTTACATATTTCAATTGTAGATAAATAAACCTTTTCATTGTTGCTTAGCACTTAATTTGTTTCAATTACCAATTGCTATTGCAACTACACTTAATTTCCCAATGAAACACATTGTGCAAAGCAAAAATAAAGGATTTACATCCATTTAATGTGGATTTTATTTACCATTATTTGATGTCTTTTTATTTATTATTTTCTAGGTAATTTTGGAAATATACCATGTAATAAAAATTGGGAAAATAAAAGATAACACTATGGTAACATTGTTATTTAATTTACAGGAAATTTCTAACGATTGACAATAATAAATTCCGACACTTGGAACTCTTACAAAATTAATGTCAACACTTATCTAGCATTATGCTATACGCAACCTGATATGGCTCTACATTCTATCCATAAAATTGGTTAAAATACTATTATGTTAAGGTATGATACTCGGGATGATCAATATTAAAGATATTTTTGGGTTGGTACTGGAATAAGATTCGCTTTTGTGTCAATCGTAAACCGAGACAATGCTGATCCTTCTGTTCATGCTTAATTTTAATTGTCACTTTGAGCCTTCTATGGGCGGTTGGATTTTAACCCTTCGACCGCCTATGACGCCTTATAGCGCCAGACAATAGATTCTCTAATGTGTCTAGATTCCCGGCCTTCCATGGTTAAACTGCCATAACTTAACGAAATAACGCTAGAAAGTAATAAGACATTGCATGACGATTTGTTTTATTTAAATCGATTGGGAACCGAGATGGTCTGCTGATTTTTCAAATACCATTACTGTTATTTCGAGCCCACCTATAGGTATACAAGATTTGCTTTTACAAACCTATTGTCCTGTGGTAAGTTATAGTAAGATTCACAACTATTGTTATGTTTCATATGCTCACGAGTTCTTTTGCTATTATTTCGTGATGAATTCATTATCTTAAAATTTTATACTTTTCATATTGCACATAGGCATGTTTTAGACACTGTATGTACAGTTTTTATTTAATGTTTATATAATATAAAACTGTCCTATATCTTTATGCCAGAACCGCCAATATGCAAGGATACTTAATCAAGTGGGCTGCATAACACATTATGCCGTCTGGGTAGGCACTGGAAGGGTTAAGCATTTCTGAATGCAACTATTTATTTATGCTTTATTTCGTTATTAACACAATTTAAAAAAATATATACAATGGATAACCCATGAAATGTTTTGTTTTTCGAATAACTTTAACTTAGAATACCATACTTACTAATCAAAGCTTCACCTACTGTTAAACTAAGTACGACAAAATTAGTACCTACATAATAAATAAATTCTTTGGCGGTGCTGGAATGCACAAAGCTCTTAACTTTAGTGTTAATCAAGTAAATTACAAAACGATATGATTTCATTATCCCATTCTTTCAGTCTTCGCAGTTTGTAGAGTTCCAACTATGACCCAACAACTATTTATTTAGATTGTTTCTCATTATAACATTTGACAATAAAACTATGTACACCTCCTTATTCAATGGACAATTTCAAGATGAAATTGCAACTAAGCTAAATAAGTCAAAATTACTGAATTCAACATTATCAAAGCACAAACAGAATTACAATCGAAGTAAAAAAATAAACTCAATATGATTCAACTGTTAGATATTATATATAGATTTGTATATATGGACTACAATAGTTATACACGCTATTTAAAATTGTTTTTACGATTTCTTTTCAATAATAACAATTATCGAATCTAATATTAAGACGGCTACGAGTTTCTACTATGTAAAAATTTAAATTTTGTTCCTTATTTATTTTTCTCTTTTTCTGCTTGCGCTGCTAATTTAGCTTCTTTTTTAGCTTTTTTCTTTTCTTCCTTCGCTAATAATTTCGCTTGTTTCTCCTCCTCTTTAGCTAACAGTTTGGCCTGTCGCTCCTCTTCTTTAGCCTGCAGTTTAGCTTCCTTCTTTGCTTCCTTTTCTGCTTTGAGTCTCATTTTCTCTTCCTTTTTTCTCTCTGCTACTTCGTTCTTTTTGTTATCACTACTTTCATTTTTGCTTTTATCAACTTGTTTGGTATTTTCATCTTCTTTCTTTTTTTTGTCTTCTTTTTTGGGTTTTGTTTTGGGGTTATCATTATTGCGTTCAGTCTCTTTGCTTTGATCTCTGGATCTAGGGGGCTCTTCTTTATTCGAAGGTTTCAAAGGCCTGAAAAAGTGTTGTTTGTCTTTTTGCGGTGAAGTTTCTAGTTGTGTCACTATTTTCTGGGCACATCTGTAACAAAGCAAAAAAATAAATGATTAAACAACCAGTTTAGTGAGAAACAAAATTAATAAAAACAATCATACTTCTGAGTTATTCAATTTAGTGTTTTGGGTTGGATTGTGCTTAAATTCAAATGCTTTATTGCGATTAAGTTTGTACAATAGATCTTAAATTAACAATAAATCAATAGATATTTTTTAAAGTAGGTATTCAATGAATTATTATAATTTTAATTATATTTTTTTTTGTAACGTGGTCATGTATTATTTTGAATTACAACCCTTTATTTTTATTAATCAATTAATTGCATCTCTCTCTTGTTACTTTTCGCTTGGCGGGATACGGGCATCAAGCCACGGCTTATGGTCCGGGCGTCATCTCATGAGGGTATCAAAGCTCCAAGGTATTTGGTGAGATCCCATCCTAATGGTAAGGGTAAGCTACTCTCCCCCTCTGTCAACGCGTGGCCGCCCTTGACGCGGTCAAGTCTACTCGGTGAGACCCCAGGAGACATGGACGTATAAAAAATACGGATGGAGTCTCACAACAAAGTGTGTCAAAATTGGGGTAGTAGATTAATATAGAAAACAAAAAATATTAAGACATTTGGCGCGCATCTGTCAACAGAGTGACAAGACCAAAGTTAGCAAAAGAGGAAAAAAGCAAGAATTACTTGGTTTCTCAGACTATGTTCAAAGAATTGTTTATGTATAGGACATTTGTACGAACGGCTCTCGGACTATCACTCTGACCGCATTTTTCAAACGTTCATGCTAGAGATCCAGTGAACAACCAGCGAGCGGGCAACTGCGATTTACCTAAACCAAAGTCAGACTGTACCTTATCCTAGTAGAGGTGGAAGCAGCTGCGGCACTCTCACGGCGTCCTTCGCGGAATTCCCTTTGGAACTCCCTGATAGGGGGCAATCGACCCGATGGTTCTCCCGCGGGCCCGCCAGTGTAGCTATGGACTTGGTACTCTTGAAGACGGGCCTGATAACAGAAGATTGGTTAGTTTTGAGTTCATTGAACGAATTCATTTGACGACCCTTATGGTGAAATGGCAATTCGTGGCAGAGCAACTGTCATGAAAACAATCATCACGCCTACATGAAAACAAGCATCACACCGAATAAGTAGTCAAAGTTGTAATGGTTTATTGCTGTAGTTGTTTAAAGCTTCTTGTGCTTATGATTTAGGACCTCTTGAAGTTTACTAAACAACTACTAAAATGAGAAACCAAATTACCTACAACTGATTCCAAGGTACCTACGTCATTACATGTCTATTGTATTATCTGTGACATTGCTCATTTGTAGTGCTACCGATTAGTGATGTTCAAGTATCTACAAGTAGCTTAACATTGTCAATATAAAGCTTTTTAAATGTATCAAATATGTAAGTTAGCAACCAAGCCGTGAGTACCTTCATGCTTTGATGCTGGGACCGCCTGAGCGAGTTGGAGGCTGGCTGCCTAGGCCGAGGAGGTGCTGATACGGACGGCACCCTCGGCACCGCCCCGAGACAAGCGCCTCCACATTTTGCGCCGCCGCAGAGCTTTGTCGAACAGCTGGTGCTGGCATTACCGCTGTTTGAAGATACGGAAGACACCCCTGGAAGTTGGAAACAGAATGAATATTAGTTGGTAATATACCATCAAAGACTTCGAGGATAACTGTTTCTCAAAATTAGATTTTCTTTTATCATTTCGCTATAATTCTTCGAATGGTTGTAGACGGGTTATTGTCGGTGATGGCCTAGCCTTTATTAGCATGTTCCTGTTCTTTTTACTTTTCATACGTAAGAAAACGAGTACACCTAATGGTAAGGGACATCACCCCTGATGGAACTGATGGTGGATACTTAACCTTAAACAAAAGAAAATAAGGGAATGGAGCCATTTTGAGTCTCCTATTACTTCACTCTCCATGAAACAGCGCATTGTTTCACGTCGTTTCCTGCGAGACCGTGGTATCACTTCGGTAGCCAGCCTTTGCACCGAAGCGTGGATTCCCTATACTATGTTTTTTGTGATGACCAGCTCTTTTAGTTCGGTCCTCGTCTGCCAATATTATTTTTCCATTTTTGAGCTTTTATCTTGGAGAGGATGTCCGAGCAGGTGTAGATGAGACCTGCTAAGTTTTCTTACCTGAGAGGGAAGATTCACCACTGGTGACGGAGTAAAGGGAGGCTGAGGCGGGCACTGAGCGGGCCCCCACCGAGTAGCTGGACACCGAACCAGGCACCCCCCACGATCGGCTGCTGCCACTTGACACCTGGAACATTGACAGCGTTGAAATTGATGTCGGTTTAGGTGAACAACTGTGACACAATCCAGAATTGCTGTTCCTCACCTTTGCAAAAAAGGACCATTTAATTTATTTTACCAAAAAAATAAAGACATACATAATGTTGTCCGAATTAATTTAAATTCAATAGTAAAACGTAGGCACTTAAAAACTGCAAAATGTTCACATTTTGTTACATAACCCACGGTTACAATGAATAATGATTATTTTGTTTCTTTACACATGGGGTACTATGCCCGATTTCTTGAGTCCCTTCAGGAAATCTATCATTGCTATACCCATACGTGGATGTTTGTCGTGTGGTGATAGCACCATAGATCTTTTTTATTCTGCTAGGTCGCAAACAAGACGATGAGGGCCTGGCGACCTGTTCTACCGGTATGTATATACCCATAACAGGCGTCATTCGCTCACAAACTAAGATTGTGTCCAACTGTTATGTTGTTAAAATGATAAATTCTGATATTGTGATTATGCTTGTGAGTTATATAAAGTTGATTATTATTATTAATTTCTATGAAGCTATTTTTATGACTACCGCCCATTCCTTACGAGTATTGCAAATCCCTGCATTTAGACCAGTCTTTCCCAAAGTGGGCGATAACGCCCCCTTGTGGGCGCTGCAGGTCTCAAGGGGGGCGGTAAGAGACCCAGAAAGAAAATGATTAATTCAATAATTAATTAATTCAATTTGAAGTTATAGTGGTTTTTAAATAGGTGAAAAAATGGAAGCGCTAAACAAATATTTATTCTCAAAGTGGGCAGTAGACAAAATAAGTTTGGGAACCACTGATTTAGACCCTCTGAGGCTTTTCACGGTCTGTTAAAGTTACCATAATAACATTCTTAGGTACGTATACATAAGCCTTGGAAAATCCGCCAGTAATTCTCCATTAAAAGATTGAGCAAAGAAATAATACAACTTTATGTAGGTAATACAAATTACGCTCAATCGCAGTTTTGATGAGTGAAAACGTCGCGTGCTTGATGGGGATCATTTGACATGTAAGGTCACGGCAAAACTGTAATCAAGTGTTGATGTACCTAGATAAGGTCTGACAAGGTCATCTGCCTTGGGGACAGATGTACCATACGTTCAGAGCGTCCTTCTGGTTATTTTATTGTTAAAAAAAAATAAAGAGTGTAGGAAGCACTATTGCAGTTGGGCACAGAAGGCTAGCAAAGGGAATATTCAACGTTAGTTTAAAATTAAGCAATTGTAAATAGATAATTATGATATACTTAATACCATATTTGATGGCTTGCTAGATAGGATGCGAATAAATTTCCAGCATTAAAGAGCTGAGTAACATAGAGTATCTGCGGTTTTGTATTTATCTCGTGAGAAAAATAAGTTTACAGAACTTCTTTGATAAAATGCACCTGTACAAAGTTATTTTAAAACTTGTCTAAGTGCTTGCGAACGAAATAAATTGCGTAAATACCTAAAAAAGTTTTTTGAAAATATATGAAAAAATTAAGTAACAAATGTCTACTAATCATGTTTTTCTTAGGCACATATTCTAGATCGAGACTCAAGCATTGATCTTCACTTACATATAGTAAAAAAGGGATGCCACTACTTATTGTATATAGCGCTATCCTTATCTAACTCAATTCAAGTAAAATTCAACGTTAAGTCTCGTTCTAGAATACGGGCTTTTATGTCGTTTCTAGAATCGACCTTTTTATTAACATATCGCAAGGAACCTTGCGACAAATCCATTAAAGACATTATTGACAAAGCGAATTATAGTATAAACACGGAAGACTAACCGCCTTCCACATATAACTGGTAAAAAATATTGAGTAGAAATATTAGGGAGCTGCATCGCCTACCTTAATTTTTAAAATACGCATCTATACATATTTTACTAATGGATTTAAATGAAACTTGTATAAATCTCTAATATTGTGTATAAATAAAGAGCGTCGGTGGCTCAATGGTGTGGACTGGCGCCCTCCTACCGGGAGGGCTGAGGTTCAAATCCCACTACGTACCAATGTGTTTTCGAAGTTTCGAAATTATATGTACGTTATTCGACGCTCTTACGGTGAAGGAAAACATCGTGAGGAAATTTTCACGCATGCCTGCAAAGAAATTCAAAAGGTTGTGCGTGAAGTAGCCCAACCCGCACTGGGCCCGCGTGGACGACTAAGGCCTGTACACCCTACATGGGTAGGCTCGTGCCTCTCGGTGGGAACGTTTAATAAGCTGATGATGTGTAAAAATAAAGCGGTCAAACTTGACCTAAAAAATCTTTGGCTGGTCGTTTATGTGTGTTTAATGTTGTTGTAATTATCCGAGATACCGACCTGCCAGCTCTTGCTAGTAACAAGTCTCGGCGCCTGCCGCAGCCTGAGTATCTTGGCGCGGCAGATGACACAGCGCAGCGGCAGCAGTCGCTGGCTCACCGCCATCTGGATGGTCTTCACGAAGCACCGCCGGCACACCACTCGGTGGCCGCATGGCGACGTCTGCATCGTTGCTTTCGCGTTTACGCATATTACACACTGAAAAATACCAGGTATAGTTATCATCCTTTATTCACTGATGTTGACTAGTCTCAAAGTTAGCATGAACCTGTAATATGGGTACTAAACAACCGATAAACATACTTATTTACTTTTTTTAAATACATACATTTTACACATAGATAGCACCCAGACCAAGTCAAACAGACATGTACGTTATTGTACATGCACACAAATGTTTGTGCTGCCCGGGGATCAAACCTAGATCTCTTAGTCGACATCTCAACTATTGACACAACAGATGGGTGATTACAACAGATGGGTCGTCAAAAATAGATGTTTTGCATTTCTTATATTGGGACTAAGGCACTGAAGCTAGTTAAAGTACCGGGAATGAGACACATCTGTCCCCTTAGTATATGAAGATGGTAGTCGTCAACACCCTCATACTTCTAGGGTAGTTGTATATGTATTTAGGAATCAGAATCAGTACCTACTTTGTTTTCGCATACAAACAAATACTGATATTTAAAGATAGCATTATTAGAGTTATAAAACATTATCTTTCCATAAGACCCGTTTGTGAGAGGTGAGAAGAAAGTGCGGCTAAAATAGGAAAATAATATCGGTATTGGCCCTCTTTGTATAGCGCATATAATTCGTTATGTTAATTTGATGAATCCATTACACATCAAAGTTGTATTTTCACAGCATTCAATGCACAAAAATAATGTTGGTCAAGTCAGTCATAGTAATAGCAACAACCTTTTTTTTGTGTTATAATAAGTGAACACTCAGGCGTATCACTTCTGTTGAGCGTTCGCTCAACTCAAGTGATACGCCTGAGCATAACAGATCGGCATTGAATGAGACTAACAGCTGATAGAATTGATAGACAGTTATTATTCCTCGTTAATGCCACACTGCGCCCGACGCCAAGAACAACAGATGTTAGACCTTCTTCATTCTTTAGGTCTCTTATACCCGGTAATTTTACTAGCTACAGTGCCTTTATTCCGAAACACTAAAGTGCAGAACACTCCTGTTTCATATTAATTATAGAATTGCCTAAAATATCATTTTTATATTGAATCGCAATTGTTATCACAAAAGCCTTGTCGCAGTTCAAGGTAGCGTTAGCATTGTCAAACGTGACGAAAACAATTGACCCAATTTCTATAGATCTACGTCCGTCTGTCTGTTTTGGTGTCTAATTACAAAATATTGTACGCCCTGTCTCCTAATGCGAATCGAAATTTGCTATCTACAAACTAGATTTAACCTTGGATAAAATGAGCTCAAGATTAGGTAATACAAATCCAGTGGGTGAGCAGTTTTCTTTTAATTTTAATAGATTGCTTTATACCTTGAGAAGAATCCGGATAAATTTTAAACAATCAAAGATTTTTACATTTTAATATATCGAAAAAACATCGTAGATTCAAGTTACCCAATCGGCATCCTAGATGCCTGTTTACTGTTTACAAGGTCTTAAGAATGTTTCGTGGTTTGTGGTCCATGCTTAGCGTCTGAAGTCGCCTGGAGTCGAACCTTGGGATCTTTAAATCTCGCTAGAATCACTACACCACAAAGATAACAAAATGTGTCAGATTTCACTATCTATCTATCTATTCAACCTATCGCAGTCCACTGCTGGACATAGTTCTCAAACATGTTGCGCCAGATATCCCGGTCCTTCGCTTTTCTTATCCAGCCTCCACCAGCGATCTTTCGCAAGTCGTCGGTCCATCGGGCCGGAGGGCGTCCTACGCTACGCTTTCACAAACTTTTTTTTTGATTTTGCTAATTTGAAACAATTTGGTGTTCGACGTTGTCTACACAAAACGGACTATTAGATCTGCACAAGGGCTTTAAGGGCTATAAGCCTTTCAAACGGAGCCAAAAGCTGATTTTCAATGGCTCTGTATGAAAGGCTTATATTATAAACTAAGTAAGAGGCCGTAATGATTTCAAACATTGCCAAAGAAGTAATTTTGAATAGTTCCCAAGCGGACGCGTAAGAGGTACCATATTTTAACTAAATCGCTATTGTGTACGTAAAGATTTCCTTTAGTGCTACAATATGCATTAACTTACCTCTTCCTCGGGCGAAGTGGCTAGTTCGGGCTCGTTCTCCTCTAGTTTATTGAGCAATTTGTCCTGTAACAAGAAGAGGGCACTTTGAGTAAACACTGGTATTTGATGATATATTTTTCATCGAATAAATAGGGCACAAATTAAAAATGTTTTAGAATTTGACAACTTTAAAGGCGTGTGTTTAAGTAGTAATAAATATTGAATGTGAAAACATTGAAAATGTATCGATTCTTCTTTTATGTATTTAAACTATATGCACCAAATAGTACAATGGCGAACTTAATGCATTCATCATTCGGATCCAAAGCTAACCTGAACTGCTTTTGTGGACGATTGGAAGATCGCTGCTTAACTTGGGATTCGTGGGTTCGAATCCTATGCGATGGAATTTTATGGTATACAATTTCCCTTTCTTCTGTTCAACCTGTTGCAGTCCACTGCTGGACATAGGTCTCCCCCATTTTGCGCCAGATATTTCGTTCCTCCGTTTTCCTCATCCAGCCTCTGTCTGCGACCTTTCGCAAGTCTTCGTTCCATCGGTCAGGAGGGCGTCCTACGCTACGCATGCCAAATCGCGGTCTCCTCTCCAGAATTCGTTTGCCAACGGCCATCGTTCTGCGACATACGCAACCAGGCCAATGCCGTGCTTCGAAGTTCGAAGGGAAAACAAAGCTGAACGTTCCAGCAGCCAATATGGTGGTAGTTACATGAAACCAACCACGTCGGTGGCCGAAAATCGGTTTAAAAACTCTAATAATACCGGAGTTGATCTGACATTCATTAATCAGTCTTCCTACTTGTTAAGATGAAGATTTTTTTATGTTACAAAGTGTACAGGACGGTCAGGACGCTCACCTGATGGGACGCCTGACCATGACAGAGCGGCATTGAATGAGACCAATAACTAATAGACAGTTGTTATTCTCTATCAATGCCGTACTGCGCCCATCAACCAAGACGACAGATGTTAGGGCTCTTTTACCTAGTAATTTTACTAGTACAGCTACAGTGCCCGCATTCCGAAAAACAGAAGTACAAGACACTTCGTTTTCACTGGACGATATCTCGCACTGCGGTTGTACCTACCTAGACGACTCAGTACTAAGTCCACCTAGTAAATCGGTTTGTAGAGTTTCTTCTACAGAAAAGGCTCCGAATGATAGCCTTAAATTTCATAGGTATTTAGCTAGACATGAGTAAATTCTTCTCATTGATTAAATAAAGCCTATCCCAGCAGTAGTAAGTATTACTGCAACTGCAATGTATATTTGACATGATGAAATATTTTAATTGAGCGTATTTTCTAACTCTCACTTACTCAAGATATAATAAAGATGGTGATTAAAAGAAGCATTAAGTATTCTAATAGCGTTGTGCCCTTTTGCTCTACAAATTAATGGTTAATACTATGACATCGTAAAAATAAGACTGATGTGTCAGTTTTGTACCCTAAGAGATGCCCTTTATAACCCATTGACCGCCGAGAATTCAGACACAATAGAAAATCTATTGTATCTGGTGCCTTAAAGCGTCATTGGCGGTCAAGGGTTAATTATCTGCCGTCCTAGTGGCTAGTGGTAAAACGCCGTTAACTAAGTTTAGGGCCTCTCAGATATATCTCCCCATAGCTATACTGTGTAAAGGGCCTGTTTGCTGTAGTGGTACATTATATTCCGATGATCATTATCAATTTCAATACACTTTTTTTGGCTCACTCTTGAGCGTAGACTTTCTTAGGGGAAGAGACGTGCTCTAATACGGAGCGAGCTTGCCCAGAAAAAGCCTATTCACTCGTTTTTTTTAATGCCACAGGGTTGTATGTGGCCGGAAACACAGACGCAGGCAGATCAATCCATTCATTTGTACGCATAATAAAAGAAGACGCGAAACACTTATTGTTAAGTCATGCTTTATCCAATAACAGCGCTTATTTATTATAAACGCGTGGCACCTCGAATCGCTTTCATCTAACGGCTTAACAGCGGTTTAATGTCTTCCAGGCCAATATCGAGGGCGTAGGGAGACGATAACTAACAAGATCTAGCCTAGCCCCAACGAGCGCACTTTCGTTTAATTAAGTTTACGTTCGGGTGTTTACCTGGGAAGGAATTATGATACAAAGTTAGCAGACAAGTGATAATCGATTTGAAATCACTAGACGCTTATAGACCTTTAGGTTTTGCCTATTGAACACGTTAAATATGGAGATATTCCATTCTTTTAGTGCCCATTAAATAGATATAAGTATCAACAAAGCGTTTCTCACGCTGGTCAATCATATACAATAGAATTCATTAAATTGAAACTACCTATGCATTGTTACGCGTATTTGAAGGCTCTTGTTAAATTAATAGTGTTTGTATTATAGTTATGGTGTAGATTCACATTTACTACATATTTCGTTATTATTGTTATGTGCGGTTGGGTAGCATTATTATTTCATTTTCTTATATTATTTTTTCTCTTTGGTTCCACTGCAAATCAGCGCCTTGACAAAACTGTCTTGGCATTAGCTGAGTGGCCAGCATTTTGGTAGCATTATTATTATTTATATATTAAGGAATAATTTGATACAGTTTTTGTTGCACCAAATAAATATTTTTTTGTCTTCTTCTTCTTTCTTGTTTATGATTGTGTCCGCTGTAACGCACGGGACCAACACGTCAGTTACGGTCCAAAAGCCCTAAATGCACAATGGTGGAAATTAGGGGATGCCTTAGTTATGTACGTTACGGCTGAAATAGATTAAGTAAATGCAAGGCCTAATGAATGAATTAGTATTCGTTTCAATGTGGTTTCAATCGTAGTCGGTTTGTAGAGTTTCTTCTACAGAAAAGGCTCCGAAAGTTGGCTTTACACATCGTAGTTATTTAAGTAGACATTAGTAAATTAAATGGTAGCTTAACAAATTAAAAGCTGGGTAAAAATATTTTATTTACTACGATTTATGACGGATCATTCCATTTTATTTCTAGCTGTTATTCAAAACTTGTTAAGAATGCTTCAAAACCAAATATGTTACCAATTACTTCAACAAAGCAATCTACACCTGTAATCGAAATAGGCTCTAATTTGCTTTTGCATTGGGTCATTCACATTTAAGACATGTAATTAAATATTTCTTATATTTAAAGACTTTTAGTTATAAGTCCTAAATGCGGATTTAGGCCATGGAAATTGCTCAATCAAATGTCAAATAGTAAGACTCATTATAACTATTCCGTAACAGTGTGGATAATTTGCACAGAGTAACCAATCGCCCTGTAAAATGATCGTGGTCTTATTGTCTTGAATTCGTTGTGTAACCGCCATCGGTTTGACATTGCTTTAGTTTCAACTAAATTAGTTCAGAGACCAACCGCGGTGTGATAACAGTGAAAGGAATTGATTCCGTTTTGTAGAGCAAATACATCGGATACAAGTTGTTGGAATTAATTAGTGAATAGTGAAGTGTTAGTGGTGCTGAATAAAAAAATACCTTATCCATTCTAGGGGTAGAAATTCTATCGTGTTGAAGTCATATCTATTTTATTTTATCTATGGTTCAAGATGTATGAGGACTTCGGTAGCTATTTGTCACCTCTTTTCTTCTTTGTCCCATAACATTATAATACGAGTACGGGTCATGGGTCAAATTGGCAATTAAATTAAATATTATAATTTATATTATTCCGCCAAAAGTTAATAACTGTACTGCCAATGCATATTTTTAAAGAGGCACTCTAACAATTTTTATTATTTTTGGAGGGCATATCTTTTTCGGCTCGCAAGTCATACTGCCTATAAACATACCTATTGAAATTGCATGTGTTTAGAAAATACAACTCTTTTTCTCAAAAATCACAGGAATATTGACTCTAGCTCATGTGCAAACACTACCTTGGCGCCCATAGCAAGCGTGCGGTCCTAGGAGGAACTCATAATGTGTGCGGCGCTCGGCGCCCTTAGGACCACGGCGCTCGTGTACAACGCACACCACCCACCTAAGGGAAAGACGACCCTGGCCACCGATCAGGCCCACGTGGTGGGTTACGGCCCTAACTGCCCATAACCATGCTGTGTGGGAGGACTTGTCCCTGCAGTGGAAACTTGTAGGCTTGATGATGATGATGTGTTTGCACTTCTGTGTTTCGGGATGAGGGCACTGTAGCTATTTAAATTACCGGGTATAAGATACCTAACATTTGTCGTCTCTGATGACGGAAAAAATGACTACCTACCTACTGTTATTAATATTATTCAACACTGCTTATGTCACGGTCAGGCGTATCACTTACTAGTAAGTGAGTGCACTGACCGTGCCGATCGCTTATATGACTGATCACACGCAGTCGCCTAAATCCCAATCTCCAATCACTTATTTCTCGAAAGTGATTGTTTATTAACTTATGAAAAAATCTGTAGCTACCGATCCTCAGGGCAGATAAACGCACATTGCAGTCAAGGTTTGAGAAAATTGCGCCATCCAACAGTTGCTTTTAATACGTGAGGATTTCCGCGTGTGCCCGCAGTGTAGTGGTAATATGTACGAGTAACGCGGGTAAATAAAAACCTCGACGGGACTTTTAACGAGTTCCAAAGCATTGTGGCTGTGCTATTGTGGTGAATTGCTGGAAATGCGTCCGCGGGTTTTAGATGAAACTGTGACGTAATAACGGGACTTCGCTTTTTACCCCGGAAAAATGTTAATGCATTCGCTGTGAGCGTTGCAGTCAAAATGTTGGCGGACGCCGCGTCATGCCAGCTCTTCATGTTTCTCATGGGTGAGTAGTTTTTTTTTATGTTCTACAAAGAAGGCTAAGACAATTAGTGTTTTAAAGTTTTTTATCGTGAGAAGACTTTTATTTGAATAATTAAAATGTATTTTGTTTACTTTAGTAATTATGAACGTTTGTTTTATGTTGAAGTTTTTGTGTTTGAATATGGTGCTGTAAACCTAAACTTCTTTATGTAAGCCTAAACTGAATAAATGGATTTTGACTTAGATTTGGATTTACCAATTCCGAAGACGAAAATCCTTTGCAGATTCTTTTGAAAAATACCTTTAGTCCGAGTTATCAATATTTTTACTGCCTGTTTCGTCCTTTGCTACGCCAAGACGCGGTCTCCACTCCAGAACTCGTCTTGGCAAGCTTAGCGTAAGATGACCTCAGGCCCGATGCACCGACGACTTGCGAAAGGTATCTAGTGGAGGCTGGATGAGGAAAGGACAGGGATATCTGGTGCAAAATGGGGGAGAGAGGAGGCCTATGAGCAACGGGTTGAAGAGGGACTTCATGCTTCAGCCCGAAACTTAGGAAATATACGAGTTTAATTTAATTACCACTCATATGCTGCCGCCTCGGAGTGCTGCCGCGGTCAAGCAATAGAAACCTATTTATGCCAGGAGGTTTCCCCTCCAATCATTCGAGCAGCTAACTTTAAATATTTTTGTGATGAATATCTATATGGATTTTAACTTTTTTATTGCGTGAATCAGATACCTATATAGTTTTTAATTTTCAAATGTTGCCTTCCGATCTGGAGGGCGAAGGTTCAAATCACGCAACGCATTTTTGAATTTTCGGAATTACTTATATGTACGTTAATCCGATGCTCTTGCGGTGAAGGAAAATATCGTGAGGAAATCTATGCACATTTACGAAGAGATTCAAAGGCTGTGTGTAAAGTCGGCTAATTCGCACTGGGCCTGTTTGGACGACTAAGGCCTATACACCCTTTATGGGTAGGCTCGTGTTATTGAGTTCGTCATTTGATTAAAAACATTGCAGAGTCCTACCTTGATAATGAGAGAATCTGAACTATACCCTGCCACAGACCATAGCGTGTAAGCATGCCATAGCCTTGTTCGTTGTACAGCAGGATGCATGACAAATAACAGTAAATGACCCACGGAACTGATAGTAAATATGTAATAATAACCTCTAATAAACATGTAATGTTTGGACGTTTGAATTAGGTAGAATTGGGTGGAGTTATTCCTGTAGGTTAACCGAAATGTTATAGTAGTCGCACTAATCGTTTGTGACAGGATTGATCATGAAAATCAAAAATAAATAATAATAAAGTCCTCAGAGGAAATAACATTTTTCTATTCAAAAATCAAAAATCTCGGGATTTTTACTGCTCCATAAAATCAATCTCGGACTTAAGGCATATCACTTTATTATTTAAGTTAAGTGCATGAACAATTTCGACCTCTGAGTATGCACTTTAAAGGATAAGTATTTACTTATATTAGGTATCTATGGAGGTACATCTCAAACTATAAGGCTATAAGTCAATATTGACGCATTTGCGTCAAGCAGTGCTTGCATGCACCTGACACCACTTTGCATTAATCATATTATAAACACGCAGCCTATGCCATTTAGCAGTTTTTGCGTAAAAGAGTTACATACAGTCACAATCCATATGTTTTTGCTAACTTTTCCGTTTACAATATTAGGAAGTAGAATGAATTTAAACTATCAGTATTTTGTGATAAAAAAGTATCACCTAAACAGTCGTTAACTCCGCCCCCTTTTATCCGCTGGCGACCCAATGTCTCAGGTTTTGGATACTGGAGCTACATAGAGATTTGGGATCTCTCCAAAATGTTTCTTGAGAACCCCCGCAACGCCCTAAGCCGAGGTTCGAGTCCCGTTCGGGGACGCCCTTAGGCTCGTTGTGTAAATTTTAAGGCTGAGAGCCATCTGCGCTCGTCAATTGCCCGGTGAAGCTGTAAAGGCCATGTGCGGCCAACAGCAGTAGTCATTCGAAGAAAAAAGTTTCTTGGGAAGTGCTCAGAGAAACGTCCGTGGTTTAGTGCGCGCAGTGTTAAGTTTGGACTCCCGCGTGATCGGAGATCATGGGTTAGAATCTCGCGGGGACTTCATAGTGACATTCACGTTGTGCTATTTTTTCACAGTTTTGTAAGGATATTGCAGGCTGCATCACTTCATTGTCTGATAAGATTTTGAATAAGAAGGTTCCGAGCTTTGGAGAGCACAGACCGTCGGTTCCGGTTACAATCTTAAGATGGTAATAAAAAGAGCACAGAACACATACCAAAACGCTAAATGACCGTGTTGTTAAATATGCTGTGCGGAAAGGCCTGCATCCTGCAGTGGAGCGTTATAGGCTGATGATATCTTAAAGGTGTTATTCTTAAAATAGATCCAATGCCAACTTTGGAATGTGCTTCCAGGCCTTTGCCTTGAAATACTGAGCTTATGATACTGTCTTTCTTTAATAAATCGACGTTTAAAAATAAAACATGTAAGGATGTAAGAAGTCTGATCATGTTGCCGGACAAGTTAAGGTTAAAATAGGGGATGTAAGCTTAATATTTCGTAGCAATAAACTGATTTTTTGGTTACAGGACTCAACGAAGTATATTACATGTCAAACCCCATCGGGAAATGTAACTACTGCTGCCAAAGAGATGACGTCATCGATATTCATTACAACTTGTATACGAGGTTGGTATTAACCTTTGTATCCTGTGTTATAGTCATACAAAGAACAAAACACTTTTTATCAGTGATTTTTCATATGTCATTGACATTCACACAGCGCCATCTAGCCCCAAACTAAATATAAGCCTTAAATATTTCAAATCAACGGATAAATTATATTAATTATACTATGCTTTTTTTGTACAACAATCATATATACATCAAAACACCCAGACAAATACAAACAGACATGTGCATGGACACAAATGTTTGTTCTGCCCGGGGATCGAACCCGGAATCCTTGGTGTAGTAGCTGACGTCTCAACCATTACACCAAATGGGTCATTAAATGAAGTAGGCGGCCAGTACGCTAATCTGACGGTAGACCTGCCTTCCAGAATAGAAACAGTGTTCAATAGAACCAATGAATACGAATAGTCATTGGTTACTGTCAATGTGAATAGTTATTATTTTCAGCCAACACTCCGCGTTTGCTATCTTATAATAACCAATGATGTAAAAAGTATAGATTCGTGATATGCTCACAAATCAAACGAAGAAAGTGTTTCGAATGCAGCGACAGCACATTTACACATATTTCGAATGAGTCTACAATTAACCTGAACAAAGAGCCTGCAACTGTATTCTCTTTGACCGATCGTTTTTAAGGCACGGATGGCGTATCTTCTTTTATATATTCAGAATATCATTGCTTCTACCCGGTTAATTTACTAGCTTTTCTATCATGATCCCGAACGAAACTGAAAAACACTGTATGACGAGACGATAACTGGCACTGCCGTGGTATAGCACCAAGTATTATTTGCTATTTAGGTAAATTGCTAATTTATAGACAGACTATTTGGGGACTAAACTTAAGATAATATAATAGTTATATCAAGAAACTACTACTATGGAGTGCTATGACTACATTTTTAAATACATACTAATTATACATAAAAAACGAGCAAATATAAATACTTAGACATTCACAACCATTATTTGTTACAAATCACAACCATTGCACTGTTTTATCATTTTCTGTGACGTAGGTCGTCGACAAACACTTACTTATTTTAAATGTTCTTACATAAAGTATGGCGGTTTAATGCGAAGACCTAAACAACCAACTTTTATTGACTGATTCTAGGCCGGTAAGGTCGTTTCAATATTAAATGAATAAGACCGCAGTAGGTCTGTTGCAACCGATCTGTAATGTATGGCAATTAGTTATTTTTATAGCGATACAATTTTTGATTTTACAATATAACGAGTTGAGTGATGTTAAAATTATTGTAAAGCAACGGTGTCAATTTGTAGTCTTATTTGACGACACTATACGGTATAATAAAGAATCATTATTATCATCATCAGCTCATTAAACGTCCCCACCGAGGGGCGCGAGCCTACCAGTGCGCTGGTGTATAGGCCTTAGTCGTCCACGCGGGCTCAGTGCGGATTGGCCGACTTCACGCACAATCTTTGAATCTCTTTGCAGGCATGAGCAGGTTTCTTCACCGTAAGAGCGTCGTATAACGTACATCTAACTTCGAAAATTCGAAAACACATTGGTACGTGGCGGGATTTGATCCTGCGCCCTCCCGGTAGGAAGCCAACAGTCCACACCATTCAACTAATATCATTCCTCTGCAGAGAACGGGCTTTTCCATACAGCATAGCTATGGAAAGATTGGATCGTTGGACCGTAACCCACCAAGTGAACCTAGTAAGCTTGTGACAGTAAAGCTGTCGATTACGTACTCTCCAAAGCATAGAATCATCATTATTTTCCGACAATTAGGTGATTTCTGATTGTATGGAAAGAAAGATATCTAATTCTGCAATGTCATTACAAAACTGTGAGAAAATAACACGGAGTGACTTTTACTATCAAGTCTCCTTGAAATCGCGATCTAAAATCGACGCTCTGACCATCCGACGACGAAGGCTAAGTTAATTTAGAGTTAGCCTCTAAATTAACTTGTTGTTTATTAAAATCCTTGCAAACAAACACGAGCCTCGGACTGCAAACCTTGCCCGTAACATGTCAACTATGTGCGAACTATCGATTCGAGCTTCAATTAAAATTAAAAACAGCACCGTTACGTGCAACGAAATCGCGTGCAGCCGCGTCGTTCGCGTAATTTTGACAAGGGGAGCGACTACGAATGCGCGCTGAAATTGTACGAGTAATAGCGCCGTTTTGATTCACAAACTAAGCTTGCGAGCGTACGCTTGAAAGCGAGCAGCGAACCGCTAAAATTTTTAAATATCATAGACAGGCAAACGAGTAGTCCGTTTACATCGGTGGCGTGCACTGCATATATCACAGATTTACAAACTAAAGGTTGTAAATCTGTGGCATATATGCAAATAAGCAGTGCATACCTTATGCGTCCAGACAACCCGGAAAGTCGTCAACATACGAGTATTAAATAGTTTCCGCTTTTCGCCCATTTTCTTCTACATATTTGAAATCAGAGGCGATATGCTGTCATCAACAGCACTCAATTTACAAAAATGTATTTTTTTTTGCGATTAGTGTCTCTCATTTTGCATTCCCTACTCATAATATCTGTGCACACCACTTGTTCACAGTGATGACCCATCAACAGTCGCTACTCCAAAGTAACAAGTGCGGTGCCAAACTTTAAATAGAAAGAGGAAGCTGGAAAAATAAGGAGGTGGAAGGGAAACTTCGACCTCCGGTAACCTCGCTTACTCGGCGAAAAATAAACGCAAAGCGGTATCATATAGATACTGTTCAATAAATATGCATAATTTGTTTGGGAATAAAGGACAAGTATTCGAGACGTTGAATTATTGATCAATCAAAATAAAGAAATCGGACAAGTACAACGTTGCATAGAGTTTACATAGCCAGAGGGATTATTGGATGTCCTCTCATTTCTTTATCTCTTATACTTCATTTATGCTTCTTAACTTTATTGAATTTAACGGGCATAGTAATTGCTTCAGAGCAGAGAGACAATCCGCACTGGGCCTACGTGGACGACTATTGTCTCCCTTTACAGTTAGGCTCGTGTCGTGGGGGACGAGCTGATGGTGATGATATAGTATTAGAAATTGAAAATTTCTGCTCCGATTTGACTCATCGAATAACATATGTCTTTTTTCAGGTCAAACCCAGACAGATCCCAGGTGATCCGTCTTGGAAACGGGCAGGATCTACAGCAGTCGTTCTTCGATTTAAGAAATCCTACAGTGATATACCTACACGGGTTCTCTGATTCGGGAAACGGGCTAAGTGCTAGACTTTTGAGGGATGGTAAGGATGATTTTATCAAAAAGTTTTAGCTAGACTTAGAGAGATCAAAGTAAGAAAACTGAAAATTAAATTTTAATGTATGTTTTAGGTTTTATTAAATTTAAATCATACTTTTAATATATATGTTTATTTTTAAAAAATTAGCTTAACCTAATAATGAACTACAAAAGAAATCATCATCATCAGCAGCTCATTATAATGTCCTTACGAGCCTACCCGTAAAGGGTGTAAAGGCGTTATTCGTCCACGCGGGCTCAGTGCGGATTGGCTTAATTCACGAACAACCTCTTGAATCTATGCGAAAGCGTCCGCAGGTTTCCTCACGAATTTTACAAAAGAGGTATTTTATTTGTAATAGTTTGTGCAGTTGCTAACTTATGTCATGACCTATAAGAGCCACATCAAATTTTCCATTATTAAATAAAGTATCATGAGAATCGCCAGACTTTGTTTTCGAAAGGTAGTCCGTTTGCACTTAGTTCATTAATTATGAATTTGAAAAATGCTTTAAAACCCAATCTATAAATTAATTCATACTTTTTATTTCATTTTCAGTGTATTTGAGAATGGGCGATTACAATTTCATCGTAGTAGACTGGGGCAAGGCTGGTTGCCTTTCCTTGGTAAGTAATTGGTATCTTTATCTCAGATTCTATATTACGGGCCTAAGCCAATTTCATCTTTATTACAGACAACAGATAAGATCGTCTGTTCGGGCATCTTAATCTTTCATCTGTTTTTAACGCCAAGTAAGTACGCATATAAGTATAGATAATAATTGACGTAGGGCTATATATATTTAATATATGTACATTTTCCGCCAGCTATCCTATCAAATTTTAAATCTGGAAGCTTATCGGGAAGCCATTACTAAGAAATCTATGAGCAATCTAAGTTTTATAACTAAGTTTTATATTTGATGTATTTATATTTATTTATGAATTAAGACGTGTGGAACTGTTGGATACGAAGAAAAACAAACCTAGTCTACCTACGTGGGTAAATAATGATTGAATTCGAGTAAATTTGTTGTTTCTTCTCCCTTCTTATAATTATCATTAGCTATTATGTTTACGTTTTTTTGTTTAAGGACATGATTGTTAAAAAATGCTGTTGAGTTTCCAAATAAATAAATAAAAAATGCGTTTTATCCAAAGATTGAATAAGTTGAGACAAGGCCTTTTTTCACTGACCGTAAGATTACATGTTTGGTTACTGAACGGGCAATAGAGTGAGGTATTCCGTTGGATCTCTTTAAGGAATAACATCAGAGATAACGTTATTCGTGTGAAAAATAAAGTAACCGACATATAGCTCGCCGTTTCAGTTAGTTTGAGTAAAAATAGATCGGCCACATTGTTGGAGTTGATAAGCTTTAGAGTTTAGACCATGTCTTGGAATGAATTAGAGTTGTCTCTTAACCCTTGGACCTAGGATATGCAAATAATCACAGGTGCCGGAGGGGAGGTGACCTGAAGGTCTAAATGGGGGAGTCATAATTTTGTTCATCAGTAGACTTTCTTGAATGTATGATAAATGTCCGTTTCTTTTATTACCTATCAATTAATTATAAGTTATATCTTATCAGTTCCGAAGTAATAACTAACAATGTATTTTAAATACATTACATTTTAATATAGCTGCTTAGACAGTTTCATAATGTGAATTTCCATGGATCCCATAATACAGGTTTTATCTCGTTTCATGGCAGATTAGGTGGTTATTGTGGGGCATAACATTTTAATTAAACCACAAGCTTAATATAATAGGATTAAGTTGAGTAAAAATGATTAAATTTTGGATTTCCCTGCTCGGATTACGTCGTAAACATATGTCTATAGATATTACTATATTATTGATATAACTCAATGAAATCAGCGAATAAATTGTCATTACCTTTCCCTTATAATTAGGTTTTTAGCGCCTCGCCGGTTCTTGGACATTCTTTCAATTTTAAGGAACGTGTTTCCAATTAATTTTAAATAAGACAGTTTAATAAAATTTCCCAACCGCTTGATCGATAACCGTGCGTAAACAATAGATTCATTTACTGTGTCTTGTGAGTTTACACTAGTGCTACGTTCGAGCGGATAAGAGCTCACTGCACTGGGTTTTCCCGCACAGCATAGCTATGGTGAAAAATCTCATAAATACTAATATATAAATAGTAGGGATTAGGTAGTGACCGAAACTTATGTAAGACCATGTGATAGGTACTGGTGATATTGTGAGTATGTTTGTTACTTCTGATGACCGCTTTTCTCCCCAAACGTATGCACGTTACCTAGTCCTCCCCGCAATGTCCTAAGCCGAGGTTCGAGTGCCACTCGAGAACGCCCTTAAGCTCTTTCGAACCCGGAACCCTTGGTGTTGCAGCCGACGTCTCAACCGCAACACCAAATGAGTCGTCAACTTACACCGCAGGTAAAACCGCGTGGCCCAGCTAGTTGCTCATAAAGCTTCCAATACCAGCACGATTAAATATGCAGAAGACTGTATTTATTAAGTTGTATAACGCGAATACCTGATTAGAAGGAAATGTTTAAGTTTTATTTGGACGTGGCCGTTTGCCAAGCACGTACATAACTGATTTATGCGCCGTTTCCACTTAGTGACGTAACTTACGTGTTCAATATCAGGAATCTTGTCACATGGGGGAATGTTATCTTCTTAATATACGGTCGTAAGCCCTAACTATATTAATGTAATTTTTATGGTAAGTTACATATTTCGCGTATTATCATTAAACATAATTATAAGGTTTTATAAAGCGCACTTTGTATCACATAACTTGAGTAATAATTACAGCTCATTAGAAGATTGCGTGGTGAGTTTGTGTTTAATGGATGTAGTTATTTTTGAACTCAGCTAACTATAGGCATATTTTTTAAGTTTCAGGTTACTATAAAAAGTATCAAAGTTATTTCACATTATCAGCTCCTAAACGTCCTCACCAAGAGACACGAGCCTACCCGCAAAGGGTGTAAAGGCCTTAGTCGTCCTCGCGAGCCCAGTGCGGATTAGCAGACTTCACGCACAACCTTTGAATATCTTCGCAGGCGTGTGCAGATTTCCTTACCATGTTTTCCATCACCGTAAGAGCGTCAGATAACGTACATATAATTTTGAAAATTCGATAACACATTAGTAAGCATATGGACCTCGCTGGGCCCGAATTAATTGACTAGAAAAGGTTACTTCGGTGTTTGGGATGAGGGCACCATAACTTGTGAAATTACCGGGTATAAGAGACCTAACATCTGTTGTCTCTGGTGTCGGACCCTGTGCGGCGTTGACGGAAGATAATAACTGTCTACCAGTTGTTGGTTTCCTTCAATGCCACTCTGTTATGGTTAGGCGTATCACTTACCATTAGGTGAGCGTTCTGACCGTCCAGTAAACTATAATATTTAAAAAAAGAGGAAGTTATTGCCTAGGTAGTAACCAGACCAGACTGTCGCGGTTGATTTCTTGGCCTTATATTCCAATTAGGTACATAATAGCTGTGCAGAACACCCGTCACATGGGCCAGCAGTTGGCTAACTTTGTGCGGTTTCTACACGGATCGGGGGTGCCGGCGTCTACGCTTCACGTCATCGGGTTTTCCCTTGGAGCCGAAGCGGCTGGGTTTGCGGGGAAGGAGCTGAATCGAAGATCGCCGAGTATGCGGATTGGTAGGATCACAGGTAATTATGAACTAGTATTAGTTAAATATTGTATTTGTGTCTTGAAGGAGACTCCGTATAAAGTTGTCTGTGTGTACGTAAAATTGACAAAATGTTATGGCGTTTTGTACAAATGTGATGGACTAATACATTACAGTGGTAAGGTATGGTAAATAATTTCGTTAGCAAGTAGAGTTGCATTTATATTTTATGATACTTTAGTTTACCGAGTCAAGGAATATTAGACAGTGAAATCACTTGAAAAAAATCTAGTCTAGTTATTTTCACAAATATATATATATATATTTATATAATATATTAATTAATATCTTTACTATAAGCGGGCGTGTTATTTGGGACTAGGTAGATGGCGCTGTAGGAAGTGTCGAGGAGTTTAATTTTTTTTTTTAATTTCACCAGGTTTAGACCCAGCGTATCCCCTGTACAGCCTGACGAACGACCACCTCGCCAAAGGAGATGCCGTATTCGTCGACGTACTCCACACCAATCCCGGAGTGCTAGGGTTTCCCCAGCCCATTGGCGATGTGGACTTTTACGCAAACCCCGGCAGTTGGATCCAGCCTGGGTGCTGGGTGCACCAGCTGATCAGGAATAGCGAGTTGAGATTCCTTTGTAAGTATTCCTACCAGCTGGTTTTAAGAAGACAAACCAAGCAATATTGCTAAACGCATTTCAATCCCTAAATGTCTGACAGATCCTCTGCAATTCAGCAAATTTTCGTAAAATACTACGTATAGTACCTACTTGACACCTGATAAGCAATCGTTCAGCACGATACACTTTCACAAAAAGGAGTAGGTAACTTTAATTGTTTGCGTACACTGAATGTTTTTTAAAATATAAAATGATAAAGCATACTTGATGATTCGTAACGCTTATTCCACATTGCATGCCGTGCTACCCTAGCTTTGAGTTTGTTTGATTCTGATAATTTTTTTGCTTGTATCTTTGTTTATCATGTTAGCTGTCCTAATAAAATAAAATATTCATGGCTGTATAGTAAACATATCCAAATAGTTCAGTTTTATGCTGTGCATATATGTAGTTACTTAACGTAGGAAGTAATTTCATAAAAACATCATCATTACATCCTGATGATTTTTACGCGGACCAAACCCTAGCAGCTGACATTCAGATGAATGGTGGCGGGTAGCATCAGTTCCATTATATAAAATGCACATTCATAATTATGTACTGTTTATAGAGCGAAATATTTGCTTTAAAAGAAAATCTATTGCAATTACCCACGGACGCATACGATATGAATTGGGTTCGCACAACATTTCATTATAATGAAATGTATAGCAAGCCGGAAATAATTCCACATTCAAAATGGGAATTGATAATGGGAAATTATTTTCATCTCGATGTCTCTGCTGTGGACAAAATGTAAATACGAGTAACAAATTATCCTTAACAAAAGCTTTATGGTCACAGATATCCTTATTTTATCATGACGCACAACTGTAGAGTATTTACTAAAGGGCAGATCAAGAGCTATTGTAAAAACTCTGCATTAACTTTTGTCTATTACCACCAAGGTATCTTTGGCAACTATGCATCATTTATGGTAGAACCTTCAATTTGTTTCATTTCATAATGGGGTACAAAACACACATACAACCGGATAAACAAGTTGTAGGCAATAAGTACCGCACAAAGTACGTAGAACCGATCGCCGATGGGGTGGAAGGTTTTTTGGCGTCCACGTAACGGGAAAAATAGCGTAGGCCGGCCCCCAACCAGATGGACCTGGTTAAGGTGGCGGTCATCAGACTAATAGGTAGATAGATATCGCTGTGTCATTTTGCGAACCTATAATTCTATACAAGACAGAGACATCAAGATGTCTATAAAACAGGTACAATAGAGAAGTAAAGCTCCTTAAAAAGAAAACAACCACAGCTTATCTAATATTAGCCACCGTTAAAATCCAGCACTAATAATAGATGAATTCAACAAACGCAAATAAGCAGGGTTCATCGTAGTCTTTGTGCCTTCCCCTCCCGCGCCCCTCGCCAGCATCCCAGTGACGTCAGTCCATCGATCGGTCTCCCGCCGAAATATTATGCGGCTGTTGGGTTGCAATGCCGCGTAATTTATTTAATCTGGGGAAACTATCGCGAGGTAATGAGTCCTATGACGTCAAGTTTTACGATATTACTGGGCGCTTTGTTTTTTTTTATGAGACAAAATATTTTTAAATTAAGCTTCTCCGTTTTGTTTGTACTGCCAATTTAAACCAAAACTTTTGCAAACAATGAAACATTGTTACAAATGTATTTTTAATATGGATAGCATATGCAGCCTAAATTGTTGTGTAGGTAATTTTCCACTTTTTAGTTGAAAATTACCTACACAACAACCTAGCCCTAAAATGTGCACCTCCTAGTAGTAAGAAATATAAACCGCGAATGAACAAATTGTTTAAAACACATGTACATATTCTATGCGAAACTTTCTTGGCTTTTTTTAGTTTTAGGACAATAACTAAATATTGTGTATGATTTTTAGTATAAGGTAGAGGTAGATACGCTTCTGTTATGCGACTTCAGCAGCCATAAAGCATTACTTGAATTATGTATGTTACATTCAGTAAGACCCCCCTGATAAATTAAGGCACTTGAATTAAACACAATTTACGGATTAAATCCCGGTTAATTTAAAACTTTGTATTTTATTCCTGACGTTTCGGTGATTTTGCAGCGATCGTGGTCACCGGCAGACACTTTATGAAAATAAAGTAACGTGCGTTGAAAACAAAATGGAAATCAACATAACATTACGTTTGCAAAAAGCAAATCCGCCCGTCATACCCCTGTGGTGCCGTAAATAACTCCAATAAGGGATTCTCACGTCGCACACACGTTCACCTGAATCAGCATGTATTAAGTAAAATTGTGCCGTTGAATTTGTTCCTATAAAATGTCTTAATATGTTAACAAAATATGTTTAAGACTGTAGTTTTAGTAATTTTTGGTATATGACATTGCATGTTTAATTTAAAGAGGATATACTGTTTTAAATTATACAAAGATTTCAAGTAAAGACAATATACAAAATGGTCAACTTGATATTAAAAAAAACTAACGCATTCCAGCATTCAATGTCTTTTACCTGCTTTTGTAAAATCACACATATTTTAGCACCGATTATAACTATAAGTAAGCTACTATTTGGTATTCCTTGTTCCAAAACATCATCATCATCAGCTCATTATACGTCCCCGTCGAGTGCGTGAACCTACCCGTGCTTTCAGCCCATACACCCTTACGGGTAGGCTCGTGCCCCTTGGTGGAAACGTATTGACCTGAGGATGATGTGACAAATATAATATTTTGCTACGATCTAAATAATATTATCAGCAAAACATCCCAACATCAGCCAAGCAATCTAACTGTAAGTGCTCCCAAAACGCAGCGTTATACAATTTCGGGCAACATATTCTCTAAGAAAATTTATCGTTCAAGAACACACCTTGGCTGGTAGCCAAAGAAATCTTTAGGGTTAAATGTCAAAAGTAACTTTTTGGTTTAATACCTCAAGTATCAATATTTACTTAGTTTGAGAACAGTGCAAAACTTTAGCCGAAACTTACGTGTCAACAATTTAAACTTTATTTTAAGTTTGGTTTGGTGCGAAATAATTGGATATCAATGATTTCCACAATATTTAGTTCTAAGATACGAAGTAGGAAAAAAACAGTTATTTTTGAAGTCAATTGCGATGATTTTTGCCGTTTACTTTGCAATCGTAGGCTGACGCGTTTTATCAAAATAATTTACTTAGAATACTAAGAAAGGTTCTCAATTGTGAACATTGAAAAGGTATACAGAAAACTCCGCGATGGCATATGTCTATCTTTTATGGATATCCGACAATAACAGTTTTTTGCCATTTCCTTTTTACGACAGATAACGGCCATCTTTTGAAGTGATTTTAACCAGTACAGCATTAATCCTTATCCAATTAAATACCTTAAATAAATTGTTGATTTAATATATATCTATATGGCCCTTTACAGCATGATTTAAATGAATATTTTCGAAGACATTACAGATTTCAAAATTGTGCTACATAAGTACTTAGCATGTACCGGGCGACCGTTGGTTGACGTTTCTTCGTGATTGTGCATTTTTTAGTTAGTGTATTGTTTATTTAAGTATCCATGTAATACAACCGGCCGATAGACGTCTTCACACGGTTAAGCTCACCAGTAACACCTTGAACGGAATCATCTTTCAGGGTTGGTGTTAATCTGGGGCTAAGAAGCCGGAACACTATTTGGTAATTCGGGTCAAATTACTGACATTTTCAACACAATAATTACTTTCAAAACACCTTGATTCTTAACAGGGAAGCCCTAAAATGTTTTAGTAATGTAATAGTTGGCTGTTTTTCAAGCAAAGTTCACCAAAAGGTCAATGTATAGTTCAAGTCGTGTTTCAAAACGTTAGTTATGGGTAAGAATTGAGGCAAAACGACGATATCAACGTTTAACTCGAAACATTTACCTATAGATGTATGTATATCTTTTCCACAATTCACTAATTTCTAGGTTTTTAATCAGCCTATAGCGTTCCACTACAGACCCACGGGCCCAGTCCCACGCTTGATTGTTGGCAACTACCATCTTCATCTACCGGGACCGACGGCTTAACATGCCCTCCGAAGCAGCAACTTTCTTTTCAGACAATCAGGTGATTCAGCCTGCAATATCCAAACCAGAAAAACCATCAAAAAGGACTTTATTATGCGGGCTTCCCGCGGAATTCGAATCGACAACCTCCAAATCACGCCGCGATTTAAAACCAATACTCAATGTACTAACTTACCCTGGAGGCGTTAAAAAAAATACAACAAATTAAAAAAAGAGAAACTTCATATTTTTTCTTTCTTTATACATTTCGAACATTTCCAGACGGTTGCAGCCATAACCGCGCCTGGCGTTTGTACGCAGAGTCGGTCATGAATCCTGCAGGATTCCCCGCCACGACATGCCGAAGCTGGACGTCCCCTATCAGGACCTGCTCTTGGAGTATAGACGGTTATATGGGATTCTTAGCGAGACCACCGTAAGTATCAATTCAGTACACAGCTACCCAAAAACCGGGCAAAAATGCATGCATTTCGCTGTATGTTTGTACAGCGAAATGATCATGATTCCTATATGATATAGACAAGCTTAGGCTTATCTTATTGTTACTTCTTATTACAAAGCTAACTGCCAGTAATCCCGTCAAAATCAATTCAGCCGTATCAGAGATTAGCCCGAATTGCCAGACAGAGATAGTAAAATATGTACCTTAGATGCATGTACTGAAAGGCATTTTTAATATAACAAACGGGTTGTGTTTAATAGGGTTGTATTCGAATAATCGCGCTAAGAATAAAAAAGTGCTATTCATTTTCAAATCTTTGATATTCAACTTTTCTAGGTATGGACTTTTTTCATCTACACTATTCCGTCGGACTAAAAGACTGGCCAGTATGACCTCTATTGGCTAGTTTGCACTGTCCGTTACAATTGACCGCACTTTGTGATCGAATGCTCACGACAGGTCTAATAACAATGGCAGAGTAAATATTTGCAGTGATTTTACGAGTGTCACAGAGCGAGTATCTCGGCTATACATAGCATACTCTAACGTTTTATTTGCTGAGGCACCGATATATACAGTAATGACTCGTTTATACTTCTATCTATCATCAAACCCGTTGTAAAATGATGCATAAATGTTAACCTTTGCCCGTGTTGTGTATTAATTTAGAATACACGTAAAAATAATCTTCGAAATATTCTTAGTTTAAGCGGGGTACGTGGTGAATACCGTCTCAATAAATACTTTGCAACAGATAATATACAATCTGAGAATTAATTGCTGCTTCTGATTTAAATACCAGACCATCTAATGTCAGATAGGGATAAACAAACATTTTAATTCAGATTTTGGAAAATAAGGAAGGGAGACCACTAGTAAATAAGTATTTGCATAAATAGAGCTCCCACAAATGCGTTGGCGCTATAAACAATATATTTATCACGAAGAACAAGTTCCATAGTTAGACACAAGTCCCCTTAAAGCTTAACACTTGAATTCTATAAAGAAATAAGTATCTCTAGTATTTTTAAATGTTTCCTTGCCAAGAACAGTTTGCTTTGGTTCAGTTAGTATAGGCTTCATATTATATTTCATTAAAGAAGCAAGATCAGTGTTGTGATTTCGTAAGTTGCGCTAGTAGTAATAGATTTAGGGGTGCAATAAAGGCATGGACGGCATACGACTGTTTTACCGCTCTTAGAGAGAGTCCGCCTTTAGGGTTTCGCTTTATTTATGACCCGCTTTATAGCTGCAGCGATGGAGTTCCATTTGAAACAACTTTTACGATGCATTGGCCAAAATACTACTAAAACAACACGTCTTTTATTTTTTCACAGAACATTGTTTGAAATTCGATTATTGTAAGGTTATTGTAGTAGATAACATGTATAGGTGGATTCGTATTTCGTACTCCTCAGATTTTCGAGCCAAGTAGCCCAGTCGTGTAGAAGTCCTGTTTGTTTCTTTGTATAAAATACATGTGGCGGATGTCAAGTTGACTGGATTCACGTATAAACGCTCATTTTGATATTCGTTACGTTTTCATACTAAAAATATCGTTTTATCTTCATCTTTTATTTATTGTGACGACATAGAGATGTAATCTGGGGGCACGGCAGTGCCCCCGCCAAGTCGAGCGCGAAGCAAACACTGCCGTACCATCCTTTACAGGATCCATTTCGCCGCATTTTCAGGCCCCGATTTGAGAACCTTTGGATAATACCAGAGCGCTGAAATTTTCGTCATCTAGTAAGATGTAATAACATACTTTAAATCCAAAATTTCAAGTCTGTAGGTCATTTAGTTCCGACGTTAAGCGAAAGCAAAGTTACGCATTTTCGACAGATAGACACTCACTCACTCACTCATGATCATCAAAATAGAACTAGTACTTCCCATTAACTCAGAGAGCTGAAACTCGGTACAGATTTAGGGTTTAATGACTACATAAAGGGAAAACTATAAAAACTTGGATAATCGAAGATCTGGAGTACCTGGTGACCCTGCTTAGATAACAAAAGAGCCCAACCAAACTATAAGTGATCGATATACCGCCCTAAAACAATATATATTCAACATGGTGGGCCGCTTCATCCGATGTCAAAAATCAGGGGGCACGGTAGTGCCACTGCCAAGTCGAGCGCGCTAGACCAATACAAACAGACATGTTCATGCACACAAATATTTGTAGGTACTGCCCGGGGATCGAACCCGGAATCCTTGGTGTAGTAGCCGAGGTCTCAACCATTACACCCAATGGGTCGTCCAATATTCCATTCAAGTTTCTACAAAAAGAAGTAAAATCCCACCAAAAACATTCTGTTTTACAGAAAACACAACATCAACCATAGTAATAAAGTAATCGCAGTAAGGATCGACCGACATCGACCTTAGACTTGGCACGTCTTTGTCTTGATTTCATTACTTTTTACAGATAATCAAGTAGCTCCATCGAGACTTGGCTAGATTTTTTACAGAATGTTTTTGGGGATATCATAGTCCTTAAACCCAATTCCATTATTTCAGTACCTATACATATTTTAGAATGTTGACTGATATTAATTAAACTGTTGTTGTTGTGTTTCTTGTTCTTCTTCTTCTTGTTATGGTAATCTCGAAAGAACAAGAAACACAACAACAACAACAGTTTAATTAATATCAGTCAACATTCTAAAATATATAGGTACTGAAATAATGGAATTGGGTTTATAGGACTAAAATTTAGGCTATGGAGAGAATATTATTATAATGAATGGTAGATTCAAACTAGTTTTAAAATTTATTATTAATTTGACGATTCAAAAGTGTCTTGTAAAGACTTAATTGAATAAAGGCATTTTTCATTTCATTTCAGTATTGTTGTGGGATCTAAATGTTTGGACAACTTTGATGAGTTTTCATAAACAAGTTACTATTTTCCTTTCAGAATGACCGGTAAAATGTATCTGGCAACAAATGATCGTCCACCGTTTGCAAGGAGTGGACCCTAATTGGTGTAGGTACAAAAATAATAATAGCTATGGTACACGAACATATGTAGATATCAAGACTTCCTAAGTTTTTTAAAGATCATGTATTGTTAAGATTACTTATAAGTGACGTAGTGCCAATTTACTGTGACATATTGTTACCGAAATAAAACTGTTTGTACGGTTAATACTTATTTTACTTTTTTTGGGTTTACATTCACAACAGCAATTGTAACTACCAAGCTTACAAATTTTACTATTGACAAAATAAGTCTGTATCACAAAACTGTTACACTGTTATAAATTTATAATAAAGTTCTTTGAATGTAAGAATGTTACGAGATATTAATACCTAGCTATTCATTTTTTTTTTATTTGCTATAGTGGTATTATTATGAGATTCAAATTTATGATCAAGTTACCTAATTTATTACGTTATACTTAGTACGCAATAAAAAAATGAAATTATTACTAATCATTCCAATATCTTCAATTCTTATTAATAAGAAATGGCTATAATAATATATAGGTCCGTTTCATTAATATGATTTTACTGTTTAATCAAATTAGAGCATCAAATGCAGATCATCCTCTTTTTCCAAATATTCTCTGAATCGGTAGTCGTATAAGTCCTTCACTTTTAGAAAACGAACAGTAGGACTACTGTCAGAAGAGGGTAAGTTTTGGTTTTATTGGTTAGTCACACCGTCAAGTGTGCGTTGCAGCTTTCCAAGTGCTCGTAATGTTTTGGATGGAACCAGTATTTCTTGACGGCAGACTTACTGATCTCTTCATTGAGGCAGGCTGCATGCCAACTCAGACCCATGTCGACGTTATACGAGATCCGAGCGAGGGCAACATCCATGAGATCCCGCTCTAGGTTATTCATGTGTGGAAAGTCAAATTTCTTGCAGATACCTTTGTCGTTTAGTAGCATGTCAATGGCCAGGAATCTGTTTATCAAGTAAACAAGCTTTATTTACAATTAAATGTATTGAAAGTATTATAATTATACATAAGAAATCCTTGAATCCTCTAGGAAATTGGACCAGGTGGTCTTTTGAAAGTCATGTGTGAAATCAAATAAATAGCACAGAGAACCTTTTTCGAATATTTTTTGGCATGTATGCATGCATGCTCAGTGGAACATGCATAAATTGTAGCAGCCTCTTTTTACCCTATATTTCTAATAGTTATAGACTGAGCATTTCACTAGACTATATTTTTATTAGTTTTAATTTTCTGGGATCATCATCATTACAACCTTAAACGTCCACTGCTGAACAAACGAGCGCGAACCGATCCCTTGCAGTTAGCATCCATTTGCTACCCGCCAAATTAATCAAGGATAGAATTAGATTTTCTGGGATGCAAAATAAAAAATGACCATTAATAATTGGATCAATATATTTAGCCAAAACACAACATGCACTAGGAAATACTTAACAACAACTGACATAAAGACATGGTCACTAAATCACGAGTTGGCATACGCGCAATCGTCGAAGCGCTCACTAGTTTTGGGCGTAAAGAACTGAAACTGGCACGCATCCAGCCGCCCAGACGAGCTGTAGTACTTGCAGTACCAATCCTCGGTCATCCGCTGCTTTTCGCATAAAATATTTAAGGCCAAATTAACCGCCGTCATTTCGTAGTCGTTCATCTTAGGTAATCCAAAATTTTTTGATATACCCGCACCGCCAAGTTCCAGAACATTCGCGATGTATCTGTAGGCATAAGATTATTCTTTCATTTCATTTACTCTCTTCCTCCTGAATCCATTCAGTTGCATCAACGGAAGATTCTTCCTATTTTTTTAAGACAAGCACTTCCGCAGAAAAGTAAGAGCGCGTGGATATTATATAAGTTAGAAAATAACGGTAGTTATCGATTGTATGATTTTAAATTAAACTCTGTAGTAAAAAACAAAAAAATGTAAAAAAAAGATGTCACGGATACTTCAAAGTATTTCAACAAAATACATAAACTATTTCTAACGGACCTTATAAAATCTTATATCTTGAAACTTATTGCAAATTAAGAATGAACAATCACCTGGCTGGAGAGATGACTTGGCTTGCATCCGTTTCTACAAAACCAGTAACGCGTGGTGTGTCTCTACAAAGGAGAGCCCAAGCTACCTTCGTCACAAGACCAGCTAAGGCATGAGCCTCGCTCAGATCGGCTGCTCGGTTGCACATGCCATCCGTCCTCGCCACAGCAAACGGGGCAGCTCGCACTGCTTCCGTCATCATTTCCGCGTTATGCTACAAGGTAAAGAGGATTGGGTGGGGATTTGCTTAGGACTTAATCCAAACAAATTTGACGGATTTAGACATTGGGAGCCTAATAACTTTTTAAGGCTTCCTATTGAACAGTTTACCTTGGCAAAGTCGAAATAATCAACGGCTTTTGAAAATAATGGCACTAGTGTTTCGCCTTCTGTACCACCAACGCATGGTACTCTCGTGTACCTAGGTTCCAGACAAAGAGCGCGTGCAGCCAACGTGCTTGAGCGCATCTCTGGCACGGCCAAGGATCCGAGCACTTTTCGAGGGTCGTACCATCCCGTTTCTTTCAAAGTCTGTGGACAGTCGGAATTCAATTACATCGCGTAACAATAATGAAAGGTTTCGACTAACACTAACCTACCAACCCCGTAACTGGATTGAACAAGCTAAACAACACCTTCACGCACAGCGTAAGGAAAACAAAGATAAAAGCTTGTTAGTTTCGGAAAGCCATTAAGTACTTTAATTGCGGGGGTAAATCTCGTTACAATACCGCAAAGGTTTCTCTCCAAATATTCTTCAAGGTAAAAACAAAGTTAGGACTGTGTAAATGGGATATCTTTGTCGTAAAATGATATTGGTTGAATGGTTTAGTATAATGGTTGTATGTTCTTCGCACAGAAAAATAAAAAGGATTTTTATTCTTCATCTTATCAAGTTATCAAATATTATAACCTTATTCATAGCTTTAGAATATGTTAAAGATTGTTTTACTGTTATGATAATCTTTTAGTATGTTTGAATAAATGTAATTTACTCTTACAACAAACTCTACAGAACAACCGCTAAATTGGTATTACCGCAAACATAAAATCCTTGTTGATATATTGAGTAACAATATTGAATTTAATTGAAATAATATTGATGCTATACTTTCCAAATAACTCACTTTATACTGAAGACGATATCTTTTATTGTATTTCACATTATTGATTTAATTTTTGACATAATCGTATATCAGTATATCGGAGATATTATTATGAAATGTTGTACAAAGTATTGAATATGTGTAATTTCAACTAAATGCAGTTATTCAGAGAAAATCTTTCATTCGTCGCCGAGTTATCGCATCAAAGGCGAGGTATTAGCGCGCCCATTACGCATAGGGGGGAAGTTGACCGAACAAATTACTGGCGTAGATAAACGGACCGAAAATTACGTGTCTATATAGAATCCCAATCAAGCCAGCCTCTATTATGATTGACCTTTTCTATTCTTGTAACAAAATGAACATATTTTTTGCCTACATTATCTAGGTTAAAATTACCCTTGCAAAGATTCTTCATATATTAATGGATGATAGATAGCACTTTAACATTATCAGAATATTTTGCTGATTTCCATGTTGCTGCAATTAGTCTGTTGGTCTCTTATTCTTTAGTGTTTCGCTTTGATGGTTCAGAGAATATTTATCATTACATTTGAAGGATTACACAAGTATACAGGTTTATGAAAATAAACGAATTGATCTGAATTTGCAACTAGCAAATCGGCCTCCAATTCAGAGGCCATAACTTTTATCTGTTTCGCAACAGAAGATAGTTACTCAGAATATGTCCTAGTGTACTGTGATAAATATTGTATATCCCCGAGGGAGTTGCAATCTCGCCTAAAATTACGTTACCGCGCCGACCGAGGCCGCTTGTGCCAACTCGGCAATTTGTCCGAGCAAACGTCTCGGTTCGTGCCTGCGGATCGTAGCGACGACTCTGTACTTTTGATTGGAGTCGGTTTACTTCAATTATTGCATGAGACATTTCCAGTCGTGTACTCTCTCGTTTCGGTGATCAGAATTGGCCCCCTAGATCGTGTGATTTAACACCATAAGATATCTTTTTATGGATATCTAAATCACAGGTCTACGCAACAAGCCCACACTACCCGTGCATTAAAGGAGGAGATTCAACGTTGCATCAACGAAATTCAGCCACATTTATGCAGAACGGTCATGGAAATTTCGACAAACGAGTGTGTATGTGTATGAAAAGCCGCGGAGGCCATTTGCCCGATGTGTTATTCCATAAATAACCCTATCCTATACTTTATGAATCATAAAAAAATTACAATCAAAAGACTAAAAACTGTGTTTTCTATTAATTCAAAATCTTGCGTTAATTTTGGGACATCCTTTACAAGCATGAAAAAATTTAAAAATTATAAACTTATGTAGGATGTTTACTTTACACAACATTACGTCAGTCCTTAGGCTGGATTTTATCATTACCATGCATTCTAAAATCGTTACATATACTTATACTATGTCAAATGCCTTAGGCAGTCCTAACTACTATACTATAACTTTTATTGCTTTATAACATTTGATTATATAATCTGATTACTAGATGTTCAAGATTCGATTTTCTTTAGTGCTTTAGCTTTGTTCTATGCATCGTTAATAGCAAAATAACATCTCTATGTACTACTGTACACAGTAACGCCTGGGGTACTCCGATGCATCTCATCAAATCATTGTTATTTTCAGGTTGCATTACTATGACTAGTTATTTTATGTTTATCGAATTACTTTTAATTTACTACGTAGTTATTGTTAACGATACCTCGGCTATCAACGGTACCATGCAGTCTATGGCGTAGCGCACGATCACAAACGCCTTTGGGCATTCCGTAGCAATGGCGTAGTGTACTTCTTCACTATTGGTGCTTGGTAGCTGAACCTCTTCTCGAAGGGCATGTCCACCGTTATGTAGCCGCTTTCAAGCATCAAAACTATTCGCTGTTCTGGTTGGAAATAGAAAATGCTTTAGCCAAATAATAATTTTTAGCAAGTTAAAGTCTATTATAAGGATAATATAATTTTAATGGTCTCTGAAAAGCAGCCGTCTAACTAATATTAATAACTAAAAAATAAATAAATCCTGTAATCTCAAAATTTAAGTAAATAATTTCGTGTTTGCTACTTATTATAGTTCCACTAACATATTATATATTTTTCATTCTATCAATACCATTAGTATAACATATTAATTTTAATTTACAACAATTTATCTTTTTTAATAATTGTTGTCTGTTTGTTAACAGTGCATCCGATAAATGTTATGATGCGAGTTACATTGATCAATGATCACTCACAATTCATCAGATATATCACAGTGCGTTCAATACAACGACCCACACTACTAGACGCCTAATGTTTGAATTTCTCGGAACAAATAATTCTGTCAATGCCCCGAAGCGGGGGGAGAGGAAAAATATGCATGCTGATTCGGCGATTCAAATTTTTATTATTTTTTTGAAATTATCCTTAAAATTGATCCATCATCATTATCAGGCTTATTAAACGTCCCCACCAAGGGGCACGAGCCTATACGTAAGGGTGTTTAGGCCTTAGTCGTTCACGCGGCCTGTGCGGATTGGCCGACTCACATACAACCATTGAATCCTTCGGAGGCGTGCGCAGATTTCCTCACGATGTTTGCTTCACCGTAAGGGCGTCGGATATCGTACATATAATTTCGAGAATCAGTAAATATTGGTACGTGCGGGATTGGATCTCAGCCTCCCGGTAGAAGGGCAACAGTCCACACCATTGAGCCACCGACGCGAATTGATTAATTATATATTATAATTCAACTGCAGGTTACTGCATCGAAGATTTTGTCAGAAACCTCGTGATATACTTTTACTACCATAAAGTGGTCATTTTACATTTAACTCACGTCATTTTATTGTTACATGTTCTCTTGAATACGAATACCTATGTCTGCGGAGTCGTTCTAGGAAACACGGACTAAATGATTTTTCAAATTACACTTTACCAGGCAATATTATGTTTTGAATAGCACTCCACATTCATATTTTAACATTTTCAGCAAAACTACGACATCGCTATTGTATAAATTTTGAGCTATGTGATTTAATATAGTGTCAAAATAACTGTCTTAAAAAAAATTTGAAGATGGTGAAAGAAAAGGTCTCTCTCGGTATTGAATAAGTCAACATTAGCAAACAAACAAAGCAAAACAGGAATCTAGCTATCTATGATCGTTTAGGCTGTAGTAGCGCCTCGATTTTGGAGTCGTTACGGTGCGCGGGCCGATGAATCTCGCAAAGTACTAATGTTAGTTGCAACAGTCAAATGAATAACTTTTACAGATAAATTTAATGTGTTTTGGAATATGTAGATATATTTTTAAATAAAAAGTTAACATTCAATACTTATAAAATATTAAAATAATTGTACCTACCGATATGAGTTGTTCAACAACTAAAGTTAAAGTAAAAGTCTATTACGCACTCGTATATTACCCGTTATCTAAATCCCACTAGTAATGTCCACAGCCCTAGTAACGCGTGACACTAATGAAAGAAGGTTAAGCACTATTTATTTACATTAGAAAGAAAGGGATGTACTGATAAACAAATGCCATGGTTACGAATTCAGTCCAGCGTAATTGAGCTTGAATAAATTGATTCTTGACCATATAATCTTGAAATTGGCTTTCCTAGAAAAGTTAACCCGTCTTTTTAAAAATTAAATAATTGTCTAACATTTTTCACACCATTTCGTTTAACAGGAAGTCATGTTTCGCCTCTTTCGTATGTTATTTGTAACAAATACGAGAGATGTAGACGGGTCACGGATTTGGTCGATACTAAGAGGATTACGCGATCGGTGTCTTGAGTAAAGCGTATAAGTCAAATGTTGTCTGAAAGTATTTGCCTTGCATTAGGAGTCTAGTAGGCTGTAGTGTCGTTGGTTCAATATAAGCTCATTGCAGTAGCGGAATTTTATTTACCAATATACTCGCATATGTGCTTACTGTGGTTGCTGACAGGGCCAAATTTACTACGAGGGCAAATTTAATTATATTATGTGAAATAAGTTGGTAGACAGCTCACTTTATCGTGAGGTATGATCTCTGATCGCAGCAAAATGGCCCACAGTGCAGTTTCTAAGTGCTTAACGTAAAGATGTTGAATTACAGTATCCAGAATTTTTACTTCCCAACAATCAATATAAACACAGTTAAAGCATAGATGCATTTTATGAGGTTTTGAAGTAGAAACAATGTTTGGCGAGCTGCCCCGAAGCGCGGTCTTTCTTTTTAGACACACCACCACTCGAAGACTTACTCGTATCACGAAAAGTCAATAGAAGATGTTTGCGGGGAGTCATGGACCAATTTACTGAACGACGACGTCTACTGCCTCAGCCCGGCCTGGTTGCGGCATGTAGGTTTTACATAAAGTTGGGTCGTGTGAAACCCAAGTACACATACAATCGGCATGTGGGCGATACTTATTGTTTCGTCGCCAGACAGATTGGCGCCCATCGCCGATGTGCCGAAAGCTATTGGCGACAGGGCCGGCACATTTACATATTATACGTTTTATTACCTTCGAGTATTTCATATTTATGAGTTATTAGTACTAATAAGTTATTACATAGTCTTTAACAGAATAAAATGTGTAACAATTGATAATGTATTTTGAGCTTAAAGTTGTACATAGTAGATTGTTCACTGTCTAACGCGAAATGTTATGGTAAGCTTTTTAAGAAATATACAAAAAATGCTTTGTAAAGAAGTCGGAAAGAAACTGCAAATAAGGAAAATGGCATTGACTTAGAATATGGTATTCACTTAGTTTAGGTTCTCAAGAAGTAAGTAACGAATGCATTATGAAAAGAAAACTAAGGAAATAATGCACTATTTGTTATGATATCGTTTTTAAGGGGTGATAATTGAACGCAGTTATGTATTTTGTTAAGGAGAACCACACCATTAGGTATACTCTATTTGTGGCAGTAAGGGTGAACCGTGTAGGTATCTGATTGCATCGAGCCCGCGGCGGCCCATCATGACCGATAAAGGAAATTGAATAAAAATGGAGACCCATTGATTTGAGTTTTAATTAACACTAACATATATGTTATAGATTCGATAAAATGTAAGTTTACGTAGAGCAATTATTGTAGCTAAGATAAGATACGTAGTACAACAGATAATATAATATATACTATACTATGGTAGTACTTACCTATTAATGGTTATATACTATTAAATAATTGTGTTTTAAAGTAATTAATAACGGTAAGTTACTATGTATCCCTTTATTTTTTTTCTTTTGAGATATTAAAATTCTTTGGAGCTAAACTTAAGATAGAAATACAATTCAGTGTCTAATCACCAGGCCTTATGCAATGTTTGCCTAAATGTGGTCCTCACTATACGTTTTGGTTGCTAAAACGGCAATCGGCGTTCGGCCATAGTGACCGACACACTGCAACGGCAATGTCAGTACCTTTAGTTCTCTCACAGAAATCATCATCATTACAGCCATATTACCTCCGCTGTTGAACACAGGCCTCCTCTTAAATCTCCTTCGGAGACTGGATTTACCCATCTCCCGACGAGGTCTCACTCGAGCACTGTTCTGCTCGCAGCAGCTATCGATTATTGAGCTAGATGTGCCGCCCATTGCCACTTCACAAAAAAACAATTTACAATACTCATTGTGTATTGGTCAAACAGCAATAATCGATTGATTCTTTCCATAGGCTGACGAACTGTCATTTTTCTAACCATTGCCTACAGATTACTTTGTTGACGCCAAATGAGCTATTCCAATATTAGGCTCTGCAAGTTACGTAATAACTCCTTAGGCTCTAATGAAATGAGGTCGCTCTGCAATTGCTGCTAATGCATTATACTCAAAGCCCCAATACGTATTTGAACAAGAGCAAGTCCGTTCTGCCTTTCAAACAGCCAAAGTGCATGCCAATTTAGATGTTAGCTGTCAAATGCAAGCGGATGCCCAGTTAAGGCTTAATTTATTGTAAAATAATTGAATGAAGTAATGAAATTACAATACTACTGATTGTGCCAAAGTTCGTAATAATGTAACGATGTCAGGATGTATGAGTATGAATAGTAATGAATTTTTAAATAATTTTACAATATAACATAAAGCTCAAATAGCAGAAAAACACATAGTCGATATATAATACCCGAGTTCACACGGGGTTTCGATATAAATAAAAATAGACCGTGGGACCGAATCGCCTCTGTGGAACCGAATTCTAAATAACTGAATCCGAATAACGACTCTGTATCGTTTCGACTCGAGTTCACTGTCGTTAACAGTTTCCGAACGAAACCTTTCAAAGGCACATCAAGGTACCAGAGAAGTCGGCTCCCGAGCTCTTTTCTGAATACAAATCACTTGATCACAGGATTAACCCTCTTAAGTTAACTATCGATTGGCAACCGCTTACCGTCGCTTCGGACCCGTCAACATAATTATGTATACATAATTATTGTATCTCAAGTAACTGACCATGGGTCCAGAAATACAGTCTATACGTCTAGTTCAGGCTCCAGTCCTCCAAAATAAATGATAGGCCGGCAACACATTTCTTTGCCCTCTAGTATTGCAAGTATACATCGGCGACGGCGTCATTCACCATCAAATGAGCCGTCTGCTCATTTGCCCGCTGTATCACAAAAAAAAAACTAATCGCCCCGGTATCATTTTTGTATGTAATTATTTTAAAGTTTGAAAACTAATTGTTTGCAATATCATCATCGTCAGCTCATTAAACGTCCCCACCGAGGGGCACGAGCCTATCCGTAAGGGTGTTAAGCACAGACATCGGATGGTGTTAAGGCTTTAGTCGTCCACGCAGGCCCTGTACGTGTTGGACGACTGCACGCATACGCACCTTTGAATAACTTCGCAGGGGTTCGCAGGTTTCCTTACGATGTTTTGCTACACCGTAAGAGCGTCGGATAACGTAAGTATAATTTCAAATTCGAAAAACATATTGGTACGTGGCGAATATGCCGGTAGTAGGGCAACAATCCACACCATTGAGCCACCAACGCTCTCTTTTGTTTTGTTTGTACCAGAGAGCTGAAAAGGCACAGAAAAAAAAGGTGCCGGCTTTATCCGATCCCCTAGCAAACCTTGCTGTGGGTAGGTACATAATACAATATTTTCTCCGTATCACCTGTAAGCATCTTTCCAGCTCGCAGCATGCACAACTAAAAGCCTGCACGAGGCAGTTAGTGTTGATGTGCTGCAAGTCCTGCACCACTTTGCACAAATCGCGGCTACACTCAGAGCCTCGGGTTTCCTTCGCTTCGTATAACCGTAATCTGCAATTGTATTTTTGTGTTTAGTTGGATTAGTACAAAACCAAATTAAAAGATTAAGATGTTACGCTTGCCAACATGGGTCTCCACTCTACCACTCGTCAGCTCCATCGGCCATCGGTTCAGCAACATACGTAATCAGTCTGTCGTACTATGTCGATAACTTTAGTTCTCTCACGAATAACAAGTTTTGATTTTATATCTGAGAGAGATCCGATCATAACTCGCTGCCCGTTGAGTAACCTAACTTGTAAACTAATCCAATAGTCATAATCGCGGGCCCAGAGGGGATTGGCTAACTTCACGCACAACCTTTGAATTCCTTCGCAGGCGTGCGCAGATTTCCTCACAATGTTTTCCTTCACCGATTTCGAAAATATTGGTACGTGGTGGGATTTGAGCCTGCACCCCTCAGATTGGAGGACTATAGTCCACACCAATGAGCCACCGACGCTCATCAACATCCCACAGTGCATCCTTACTAATCTGATAAAATAATTAAAGGACTTCCCATCATAATCATAGTGAATACTAGAGCACTGACGAAGTCGTGACAAATTAGTATACAGTATGAATTTTGAATCATTGGCATCCATAGGACCAATTATTGTACTCGTAATATAGAATGTTTTTATTGGACCCTTATACCATAAAGAGTTATCATAAAAGTTTTACAAAATAAATTATGCATTGAGCAATGTGATAATTAAAATATCTCAAACTACTTTACTCACCTTTTGAAATTTATTTAATTGAATATATTTTTTTATATTCTAGATGAATTTTAGGGTTTAAAATACTAGATTTTTGTTTTAATAGATTTGCATCATATTTGGGGAATTTACGTTGAATCACGAGTAGGTTTTGAAAAAATTATATGTTCTCGATTTCACCCTGTATATATGAAAAACAAACCTCAATAAGGCTTACAATTGAAATTCTACCTATCCGCTAAAATCCCATTAGATCATTCCCAATCCTCAAAAGCCCGCAATAAGCAACACCAAATGGAAAAAAGGTTCTCGGCTGTAATAAATTGGATTGGCCCTTAAAAGAGCTCCAAATCCGATGGCCTTGTATTCTAAATTGCGCTTAAAGATTTTTATCGAACCTCTTGTGCGAAAGTCTTAATAATATGATTAATCACTTTAGTCGCTATTGCAAATTATCTTCGGAAAGCAACATGAAATCCATTTAAATTCCATTCTAAATAACTTTAAACATTTTTTTGGTTCTTATTAATATGTTTTAATGACAGGTAAAATTTAACTCAAAGTTTAAGATGATGTTGTTGGCAATTTTATATGATTAATCTCATATTTTATTTGCTATACACAAAAAAACAAGCTCGTACGGTACTACCATGGTGTGAGCACAATAGTGGGACTATATTAAAAACCATTGATTATTATTTTTTAGTTTCTTTCTACACATGACAAGATGCAAACACACATTTATTCTATAATCAATATTTTGAGTGTTAATTTCAAATACATCGTATTCAATCAGAAAGTATGTCCAAACCAGCTGATACCATGTACGAATTTTATTCTATCATGGGCAATTAGTTATTGGACTAGAGCAAATACTCGATACAGTTTTAGAACAGGAAAACTGATATACAATAAGGACATTAGTGACGTGCCAATCGTAAATTCTTGCCTTTTATTATGTCCGTCTGCATGATCCGCATAACATCATGTGAGGCGCTAGTAAAATTTTTATGAGAAACTTCCGAATACTGTGCCCCACCAATGTGGGTGTGAATGAACGCTGAAATGAGCTTCTTACGTGTTCACCAACAATTTACTTTCCGATGCCACCTACGTTGAGGTTTTTAATAACCTCATTCAACACTTGAATGGTGTCGCAGCTTGTTAGTTAAATGTTAAAATTATTTATAGATCGATCGGCTGATCCAAGTTATGAGTATACTTTAACAGGTTATTTATATGAATAAGACTGTATATAAATACGTCTACAGTACCTCAATCTAGATTAAATTTAGAATTCGGTATTCTCCACCATCCGCAATAAAATACCAAACCTTATTTTTATAAAAGCGCATCTTATTTTATATGTCGTTTCATTGATCAAGTTTGTTTATTTGCAATATTGTATTTTTAATACACTGAAACCAATAAATATTACGTCAATCGATGATAGTGAGCAATGACGTCACATATCAATAATCTCATACAAAATATATGGCAACGTTCCTTTTTGACAGTTCATAAAAAGTGCGTCAACGATTAGTGGTGTCAAATACCCAATTGCTGCATTCCAGACTACGTATAGGTAATGAGTGGAAACCTGTGGGTTTGAGTCACGGCTCGGCACGGCTATGATAACTTGATAATATCATCGGGTATTTCATTTATGAATTTTTGTATCTCAAATACAGACTAGATCGTTATCTTACATACCGTTGGATGTAAGATAACGATCCATTTTTGGGACCGAATCCATTCTGAACTGCTTCTGCAACTGTATTTTGCAAAATTGAGAAACTAAGGTAAGGAAGGTTCGTGGTTACCAGCCCGATTAGACCAGCGCCGTGGTTAACGATACTTTTAAGTTCACAACTTCATAATGCCCACATTAGTCCTCACATAAAACCAGCATCCAAATATAAACGTAGGTAACCGATCTTATTCTACTATAACCTCAACAAAAAAATACATTTTATTAAAGAAATATTGCCAATAAATCAAACAAACCATAAACAACACCGCAAATGGAAACCACTCACAATGTTATATAAAATGCGGTAAAGGTTCCATTCATTGCCTGTGACATTTCCTTAGTGGCATTTAATTCGCGAATGAAGCCCGTCCCGCCATAAGACACGGCCCATGAATCCCGACCGCCTAGGGAATATGTCGCTCGTGCCCTACACGTTTTTATGAGCATCTTAGTAAACAATTTATATCTGTTTGCATCGGTTAGTAACATCGTTCTCTCAATCACATGTTGTGACAAAAAAAAATAGTATTTTGATACACACAAAAAAACTATTGAATGCAAAAAAAGGTTTTGCCTGTTTATATTTGATAAGGATATGTAAATAATCTAGTGTAGTGTAACTAATTGTAGGTACTATTCACTTCATGTTTCACCATTCAATTCGGTAAGCGTTACCTACAAGGATAATTAATAATGCTGACGGGTGGAAAACTATCGTTTAACCATCCAGACGATTTGAACACGGCCTTGGTAAAGTAAAAGAAAAATACCACAATATAATAAAATAGGAGAGAAAAATAGAATATCAAGCTGAGCTCAACAGAATAGAAACTGATATCAAATCATCGACGTCTAACAATTCGAGGAGTGGAGGAGACCACGTCTTGGCGTATGACAAAACTGAGGTCCGTGATATTTGGTGCAGAATGGAGAGACCTATGTCCAACAATTGACTGTGATAGGTTGAAGAAAAGAGAGAAAATACAGGAATAACAATTGAATACTTTTAGAAAATTATATAACCTATCCACATAAAACATTTGGATTAATGCAATGCCCTCCATATTTGTGTGGACGCGTATTTTCAAGATATATGATGTCGGCAAGGGACCAAATTGTCCCTGAGGGCAAAAGGAGCAAAGAACTCGATGAGATGTAGAACTCAGTGACGTCAACAAACAAAGGCACTCAATATGATTGAATAAAAACCGAATAAATAACATTTGCGACCGAGGGAAATAACGATAACAGTTCGCCTTATGAAAAACATTTAATACTCGCATATACAATTAGACTCCTGTGAGAAAGTAAAATTAGTTATCTAGGAATCGGTAACCTAATGTCATGTATAAATAACAAGAACTGAGACCAATACAAAGTTTGTGTCGACATTAAAGAGACGAAAGGCTCCCAAGGGCGACCCGACGATTTCATGACCCGTAACCGACGAATCGGTTACCAGTAGACGAACAGACACACCAAATTTTGTTGAGCGAATATAGTCTCTATACTTTTACACATTAGGAGTTAAAGATTATGGTGTCAGAAAGTGTTTTTGAGATGGGTACGTATACATCACGAGCGTCGGTCAGCGAGACCCTAGGGAGCAAAATTTTTACCATTCCTGCACAGAGTTCCCATAATTCACAGACTTGAATATTTAAGTGCGAGTAGATGTATTGTACGTATATTTGCGTTTAACGGCTTAAGCAAACTGGTAAATGAACATAGTTGGGAAATATTAGTAGAAAAAACTATGTTTTTAATGTTTACAATGGTGACATGCATACACGAAAGGTAAGAAAGAAAGTTATTTGTTGAAGTGATATAACTTAAATTATCACTAAACATACAACTGAAATTCATCATCATTACTATTCAAGCTCAATTTCAATCAACATTACTTTCATTACATGTTCAAATCTTCGATGTGAAAAATCGACTTACTTTTTAATGCACGGGCATTGCTTCAGCAGTAGGGCAACGTACTGGCCTATGCCGGTATCTGCCCCAAGTATCGATACCTGAACGCCCGGTCTAGGCGCCGGCATTGGAGGCACTGACTTCTTCGGTGCCGGCAGTGCCTTCGGTGCTTGCACCTCCTCTTTATGCACCATCGATTTGCACTGCACGCGGCGAAATGGCGCTGTTCGGGGAAGTTAGTATCTTTGAATTATTTATGTGATGTTTTCACCTTTCGATGCTCAATCCTGACTCAACAGCTCGTGATGGAGCCTGCTGACAAACGAAGCTGGCGTATCCCGACGTGCCAGTTTGGCTTACTGCCCAGAATCGATAATATTAATTCCGACAAAATATCAAATGTTACTACAACAATTCAATTGCGACATCCAATTAATACCATAGTTTCTTTCAATTATTACTTATTAAATTAATACGAACAGTAACGAAAATAACCATATCCATAATGTGAACCAAAGGGGACTTCCAAAATTACGGGTTAGCAACTCCATTGTGATTAGTTTTTGCGGGTTCACTAGTTTTTTAAGTAAATTCACAAACAACCGAACGCGGCGAACGAAACGAATTTTAGAATCCTGTATATGAAATCTCATGAAACCTCGCATACTTTCCCGCGTCGAATCGTCCGAATATGGAAGAACCGAAAATGTGTTTCGTCCGACTAGTTTACTTTTGTCTTACCATCAGGTAATGAGCAGGGTTGTCTGCTTAATTCTTAACTATTACACAACGTATAAAAAAGAATAACAGAACAAAGAACGTAATATAACACCGAAAAACCACAGAACTACGGAACATAAAAGGCTTTCGTCCCAGACGCTAACAAAGCCGTATACATTTTCTGTATATTTCCTTTTCCTACTAACGAAATCAGCCGAAAACTTTAAGAATGACTAAGTTCAAAACTTACTTCCAAAGTTTGTTCCACCCTCGACTAGCCGCAGTTTTATCTTGTGCAGTATACCCTGCTTCTTTTTCGTTCTCCTCTCACATGGCTGTGGGCAGTCAGGGTCGACATCACGTGGAATTTCAACAATAGCTCGTCTACACTCGTCATTAGATTTCTTAGCGTACCAACGCACAAAGGCAGTTTGACTTAAATAGTTAAATGTTTTCGTTTGATTGCATATATTTGACCAAAGGCATCTCGTTTTGGACAACATCATTGGTAAAGCGTTTAAATTGTGTTCTGTTTTACTATATTTTTAAACTATAATTTTGATTGCGGTGATTATTGTTGCTGTTGTGAGTAAAATTTTGACGTTTGTGCTTCTTTTCTGGTAAGTCTCATGAATGGAGATATTCATCGTGCCAGTATTTTGTTTGTATCAAAGGAGGATAAGTGCAATAGTATTAGTATTTTACAACGACTATGAGGCTATTCGTCATTGGTATTTTAGGTATAGTCCACTGCTGGACTATTAAAATAATTTCGATATGACTAATTTTTTTACGACTTAACCGTATGGTAAAATAATAATTATATAGTACCTACAATTTAACTAAGAAATACTATTTTTAATTACTATTTATTTTGCAAATACAGGGGTCTGGGCTCTGAATATGATTTTGTTCCGTTCGGTGTCGAGACCCTTGGTCCGTGGGGTCCTAGTGCTTTGAAGCTTTTCAAAGAGATTTCCAAAAGGTTAGTCGACGTCACAGGTGACCGAAGATCTGGCAGCTACCTTGGTCAAAGAATCAGTCTGGCAATCCAAAGGGGTAACGCTGCCAGTATTTTCGGAACTTTGCCGAAAGGGACTTCTTTAATTATATTTTTTAGTTTTATTATTTTTATTTTTAAGTGTTTAGGGTGTAATATATTTTAGTTACCGAATAATGTAATGTTGTAACTAAGAAATAATTATTAAGACATTCCAGATTCAAATTTTCTTCATCCCCATAAGCCGTAGTTTTTAACCGACTGCCGAAAGAGGGATATGTTTTTTTATTGTACTTATGTAGATTTATATGTTTCGTGCCGCAGCCGAAACGGATTGACGGATTTTAAGATGAGGAGTGTCGTTATGACCCTCTGGGTACATTAAAAGTATAAAAAATCAAAATGGCGGACTTTGGCGATTACATTAGTTTGAAAAAAATAAATTAGGTACTATTATTGTTGTCATTGCTCAAGTAAAGGTAAGTTTTGAATTATATGCATACACGGTGTTGTATTTTTCTCATGGATTATAAACCTATCGACAATCCTTCCGCCCCAATAAGCCTTCACAATGATGGCACTCGTTAATAGGGTTAGCTTGTTCGGAAAAAAAAAATGAATATGAATATGCCTCTTGCTAGGTTCTGTGATAGATTTGATACTTTGTCCCTTTAAAGCTTTAAAAAAACTAATAAAACCATTTCAAATTCCGACCAAACAATGATTTGAAAAACGTGCTATGATTGTAATTTTTACTGACAATGTTACCAGAGGGAAACAGACTGACATAAAAATATTACTAGTCGACCCCGGCGAACTTATATAATTGGGTAAATTATGGATTTTTTTATACCATATTTATGTCACTTTCCACAGGATCAGGCTAAAAACTATCCTATGTCTGTCTCCCGGTATCCACCAACCTCCTCACTAATAGTTTGCCTAATCAGTTCAGTTGTTCTAGATTTTCATATCATGTTCTTATTGGGTTCCGATTAAAAATATAGAATTGAAAAATTCAATTCACCGTTTGAAAGAGGCTGTAAATAGGTTCTATAGTTGGATATTAATAGGCTGGAGCACGATTGGAAAATAGACGGTAGAGAGTGAAAGCGCGGGCATCGGCTTTGCCTTGACACTGTCGTATTTATAACACACTCATCAGTTATTGGCCTATTTCCTGTGTGTTCGCGCAGAAAGACAATTGCTTTCATTGATTGATCTTTTTTGGATCTAATAATTTTAGGATACCGTATCGGAGTTACAAAAACCAGAAGTTTGAAAGATTCCCACAATAGACAAACGTCATGGTATTTTTATCACTATAGCACATGAGTGATATACCTTTTCTGTGTCTTTTAGTTTAAGTTTTTAGGTAAAAGGAAATTCTTGTATTCTGCAACAGAAATAAACATCTCTTTTTTTTTCCTCGTGTTTTTTGTTTGTACTTTAAAACCGTTTCTTACATAATATTCAATAAGGTGAGCATTTGTACGCCATCTCACTCTGAGTCTAAACGACGAGGCGGATCAAAAGCAAACTCGTCTTCAAAATGCACTCATCCTCTTTCTCCATTTATCCTCCTTCCTTCTTTCTTGCTTTCATAGGTAAAGTCATCATAAGATGATAGGGAAACAAAGTCGTAATTCGTATTGTTAAAGTAGATAAAATGTATAAGGATGGAATCCTTAACGGTGTCACGTGGACTAGAGTTATAATTTCATGGAGTTCTAGTGTCAATCTTACATGTATTTTGAAACTTTAAGCACTACGTTTTCAAACTTGTTATTATAATGTGAACAACTAAGCAGTTTTTATTTAAATACATCTTCTTATATGACATTAAACATTATGAACGGAATATATTTTTGTTCATAAGCTCAACGTCCAAAATAAATCACGCAAAATCTCATTTACGCGAGTATGCTTTCTCATCGCCGATGCTAATAGAGATTCTACCTATTATTGAGAATTTTTCAGACGGCCATTTCAAAACCAATTAAAAGCGAGCGAAAAAGGTAATTTTAATCGCAAAAAGTCCCGAGCATCATTGCGAGTTGACCTCCCGGAGCGGGTTTCCATTTGTAGCGGGTAACGAGCGGCAATTAAGGAGTTTAGACTCGAGTCGGCGTCACTCCGATCTCTCTGATAGAAGGGTAGGATAAGTACTATGAAAAAGCCTTTGCAAAATATTGGAATATCTACAAAATAATAGCATCAAAAGATTTCATCACATAGGAAACTAAAACTATTACTACAACGGAGCTTTTTATATCATTACACCACATGAGTCGTCGAATATTTAGGCTATAGTTCCAGGTTTTAAAAGCGATCCGTCAGAACGTCCAAGTCAGGAAATCGCGTGTTGGGGTAACATGGTCAACCGCGGGACCGCGGGCTCGTGCGGCACCGATGTTGACCTTTGACAAGGAAACATGTAATACCTGCATAGACAAGGACATGAATCGGCCATGCCAAGGTTGTGTTGCTCTTGAAAAATGTTAATAATTGTTCACTCTGAATGTAAATATGAAGAATCAATACTTTAAGAGTGTTTCGCAGTTCAGTGTCTCAGGGTGAGGGCACTGTAGCTAAAAAAATACCGAGTATAAGTGAACTAGCATCTATCGTGTGGGTGACGCGCGTAGGGCAGTGTTGACGAAAAATAATGTCTACTAACACTACATCCGTGATGGTCAGGCGTATCACTTAGCACCGAGCGAACTGACCGTTCATAAAAACATAAAAATATGGTGACTGTTAGAACAAATGAAATAGATGGTAGAATATGCACTTCATTGATAAAATTGGGGCAAAGTACACAAGCACAAAATATCTGAATTGGAAAGGCAGACTTTAATCCATGAGCGTCATTTTCCAAGCAACATAAGGATCGAGAAATGGAAGAGAGGTTATCAAACCCTGAAAACCTAACTCTTTGTGAGGTGGTATCATCTCGTTCGTACAGGCACAGTCAAGGTTAAGTATAGCTCTTCCACAATAAGTTACTTTTATAGGAAGCAAGAAAGAAAAATGTTTATTGACTAAAATAATAAATATAAATACCATATAAGTACAAGAGTAAATGCGAAACTAAGTTCTGCGTGGTCGTTAGCGTAGAAATTTTAATTTGCGATAAATTTATTCCATGAACCTTACCAATCTTCTAGTCTTCGTTTTTTTTCGGTTTTGGCGCGATAAACTTTGTGAAATGTCAACTGTGGTCGTGACCTTTTCATGCTAAAAGCATAAAGCGAACCCCAATCGTTGTACATCCAACGATATTGTAGCGCTTCAAGTATGCAAATGGCAAACTAATTCGCCTTATTGAATGATATCCTACTGTAAATCTGAATATGTATAGATATCTAACTATTTAGACAGATAATTATTAGAAAATCTTTAAAAAGATATCAGGTAAAAAGACACCGGAGAAACGATCCATAATTTTAAAGTGAACTTTATGTGTGTCGTTGGAATTCAAAAAGTCTCTATCACAGCCTTTAGTTTGGTCGACATATTATTAATATGATAAATATTTTTAAATTGATTTAATTTAACTGTGGTGAAAATTACAACTTTTAATAATTTCATCATCATTATTTCGACCGTACAGTTCACTGCTAGACTAAGCTTTCCCCAACGTCTTCCTCAGGGAATGGTATTGGATCGTTACCCGACCAACGCGGGGATATTAAAGAAATTTTCGGACGATTCGGCATGTCTTAAGAATAATATTATGAGAGGCAGCTTAGGGGCATATTTCTACAGACTGGCAGAGCTCTCTCATCACAATTAACCTATCTTAATCCATCTACCAAGCGTTTGGATTATGGCAAAATCCTTCACCTTTAGTGGCTCCAAGTCTAACTCTGAACATAGACTGAGATGTGACTTATTTTAGATAATAAAGGTACCAGGTAATAAATATTTAACCAAAGCCTCTTCTATCAGAGGTGCAATACCTATGGTAGCATCGTGACTCATGGATATTCCCAATTCGAATAGTTGGAAGTCGCGTGTAGACACTCCCCCTGAGTTCTCACAATGTAGCCTTTATAGTATTATAGCAATTGCTTTGGTTAAATTACAGTACAGGATCATTGATATTATTATACCCTCCGACTTCACGCACAACCTTTGAATCACTTCGTATAAGTGCACAAGTTGTCCTCGCGATGTTTCCCTTCACCGTAAGAGCGTCGGATCAACGTACATATAATTTTGAATATTCGAAAAGACATTATTGGAAGGCAACGGTCGACACCCATGAGCTACCGACGCTCTTAGCATATAATAGATAGCCGCATAGGCAGACACATTGTATTTCCACTTGTATACTATAACCAACACCCACAATTTTCAGGCATGAACAAGATTAACTAGTCTAAAAGCGGATTTATTAATATAATACATTTAGCTTTCAACAAAAACCTGACGCGCCCATTTTTATGCTTGCTTTAGTATCGCGTGAAACCCCGACACACCTCGTTGACTGGCCTACGTAGAAACCTAGGTCGATAACATGTTCTTTAAGCACAACCTTCAATGAGAAACCAACAGATGCCTTTGAATTATAAGTAATATAGCCAACTTTCTTTGATGACTAGATAAGCATAAATCTCACTAGACGAGCAGCCAGTTAACCCATTGAATGATGGGGATCCAGACACAATAGAAAATCTATTGTGTCTGGCGCCTTAAGACGTCATTGGCGGTCAAAGGGTTAAAAGACCTTTAAGTGGCACCTAAATATAACGGGTGCTTTTCCGACCAATAAAAAAGGAGATCAGATGGTAAAACGTGTACAAAGACGCTGTTGATCCTGGCTACTATCTTGGAATGGTAGACGTTAATAACTATCAATCCGCAATGGTCCCGCTAGCTGTTTTACGGCCCAATCTTCCCATAACTACGGTGAGTGGAAACTGTAACATCCCCATCTTGCAGTGAGATGTTACGGGCTTGATTTATTTTTCTTCATAGAGTATCTCAAAAGCTAGCGGTGACATCTTTTTTAAACGTTTAAAAAAAAGAAGGTTCTCAGTTGGTAAAATCAAAAATAAAAAGTAGATGTTAATTTCGAAATATGTGTAGATTATATTAAATAACGACAGCAACGTACACTTCAGTGTCTGAGTTCAACAAAACATAGAATGAATTGCGGAATGTTAGCACGCGTCAATGCGTCCGTTACGTTAATAGGTGTAGGCTGCGTGAAAAATGTTTTCTCCAAAAAGATTGATGATTTACCGTAATACAGTCGACCTTTAGCGTGCCGGCTGGGACAGGCGAAACCTCGGTACTAAAGCTCTTACAAAAAGACGTCATCATTATCGTTACAGTCTAAAACGTCCACTGCTGAACGAAGACCTCCCCTAATGATTTTCACGCGGACCGTCCTTGCAGTTGACCTACCTCGCGGGTCTAGTGCAGATTGCTAATTTATATCAGTATAAGTACTGGTAGTTCTTTAGATTTATGCAATTTCAGCCCAGTCTTTTGATAAAGGGCTGAGTGGTTACCACTCAGTACTCGCGCTTTTGCAAACTATCCTAGAGGGTTCAACGAGCGTGCAAAAACACTTTAGCGTGCTGTTGCTGAAGAAATGTTTCCCTTACTTTTTTACTTTCCTGTTATTGCTTACTAAGACAGGATTTTTCTGAATGTATCATCTATTAGTAAGTGTATTTAAATTAATTATGAAAGTCAGTTGCTCATTGGTGGGAACTGTTGCCCGCCAATCTGGAGGGTTCAAGTTCAAATCGCGACAAGTACCAATGTATTTTCGAATTTTCGAAATTATATATGTACGTATATCCGACGCTCTTATAGTGAAGGAAAAAGTCGTAACTAAACTTGCGCACGCCTACGAAGAAATTCGAAGGTTGTGCATGAAGTCGACCAATCAGCAATCAGCAGCTCAACTTAGGGCCTATACACCCTTCACAGGCACGCTCATGTCCCTCGGTTGGGATGTATAATGAATTGATGATAATGAGACATTGACACATCACCATCTGACCCTAAATTTCTTTCATATCAAGAATTATTGAAGGAATTTACTTTTTCGATAGAAATAGTAAATATTATATTTATGTTTTCCAATATAAAGTAAGTATGTGTAATAAATATCAATAAAAACTGTACCTTACTGTACTAAATTATGAATCTTCCGGTACATATCATCCTAAGGGTTGAAGGTGATCGCGGTATCTGTTTGTATGAAGTGTCAGCCCTTGAGCTCAGTAATAGAACAATGTTTGTTTATGGATCGAGAGGAAACAAATATAGAAATCCCTTTTTAGGGGCTGAAGTGCCTAGAGTAGACTAAACGCTTTAACATAACTTTGACGCACGGAATTAATCTCCTTTAGCTGACACAAGTGGGGTATGTAGTAATATATTCAAAGAACTGAAAGCATACAAAGAATTAAGGCCACCGTGTATGTTAATGTCAAAGCACAATAATATTCTGTGAAACGGAATCAAGTTGAACTCAATCTTGTACTACGGTAGTAATGTCCCTAATAACGAACGAAATTCCCAGAACTTTATGAGGAGACATTAATAATGTTACTACTCTAGTGGAAATACCAGTAACATAATGTTTATTAGTGTTACATTATGACAGTCAAGCTTGTTTAAATGTACATACATTTTATTTTCCTGAAATTGCTTACAATAAGGATTGTATGTTCCTTATTATAAGCAATTTTTTGGCAAAATTTTGCAGTGTCAATTGAACGAAATATAATATTAGTATATATACAACTAAAACATAAAATTTCGATATTATAACAACTCGCACGTTAATTTACTTTTAATCTACATAAATATTTATGTCCAAAATATATGTTTTATACAATATATACATGTATAACAGAAATAAGAATAACAAACATGAAACGGTGGAGGAGCGCATTCTAGATTCGATTTTATTGAAACGTATAAACTTACAGTTATTGTTGAATTTCTAAATGAAAATTGTGCACTGGAACTTAAACAAAGTCATTCTTTAAAAACCAATAGTTTTGAAAAGAAACAACGTTACGATTCCGAATTTCTAACAAAATGTCAGTTCGTATGTCATCGCCAGATACAAGATAGCGTTCTCACCATAGACATTATGAGGTAGACAGACTGTATATTCAAAAGCGGTGTCTAATTTTTGTTAGTGTGCAGTTACAGATTTGTATTAGTGTGCGTCACTAGGGATGTGACCTTGGTATCGAACATATTGCTAGAATTAAGCCGGGCGTCGTCGTCGCACCTGCAGAATTAGATGATTATAAATTGTGTTAAAAATAACATGGAGTCAGATACAGCAACGTGTTATTTTATCTACAACAAAAATTAAAAATAAAGCGTTACCATAATAAATTTTATACGCAAATATTTTGAAGTTTGGTCTTCCGGGGTTAAAAATTAGATGATGTTGGAACAAATAAAATATTATTGGTAGGTATTAAATAGACTATATTATATTTTTACGGTAAAATAACAAATTTTAAATAACACTCACAAACTCAAACTTAAAAATTATTTTATTTAAAAATATATACTGAAAGCCTCATTATCATTTTTAAAGACCCATACATACCTACATTGATAACCCACAATAGTGGGTATCATGAAAAAAAGTTTCAGTTTAAAATATGCGACCTAAAAACATTTTTTTTTCATGTTTTTTTGTTAAAATTATAATGTGGATTACAGAACACAAATATGTTCTTGCAAAATTATAACAATATTTTTATAGTTTTTAAATTTTCTGAGAAAAGTTGATGTGATATTCGGACAAACATACAGACATGACGAATCTCTAAGGGTTCTGTTTTTTGCTGTTTGACTACGGAACCCTAAAAAGAAATTAAAAAGTATTTTGAATCTACCACACTGGTTCAAAGATTTGATTATATTAAGAAGACTCTAACCAGTTATACAGAAAAGACTCGCATAAAAGGGTCTAAATAGTAAAAATAACTAACAGGTTGATAATATCCAGGATATCCTTCAAAAATGGTTGGTACTGCATCGGATTTCAGTTTTTTTATTGATAAGCCTACGATGAAACAGGATTGCTCAAAATGTTTTGAGCAAAGCCTGGAGTTCTTCGTAGGCTCCCAGTTTTCACGCCTTACACTTTTAACCCATTCTTCTCTGATTTGTGGACATTTCGGGAACCTAAAAATTCAATAATTGTATAAAAGAAACTGTTAAAGAAATACTATCGATGGAATTAAACTATATGTTGAGCCATCACTATGTAACATCCTTAAATTTTCATGCATAATATTAATTGTTTTAGACGTAATTTCTACAATTAATACAAGCTAATGTATGTCTAACATTATTTAAAGTCTACTACTACATGTTTTTTATCCATAAGTCTCATTACAACTACGTAATATGAATGAAAATGTCGTCAATATTTACTTATGAAATGATAATTCCGGGTCTTTTACTCCTCCTTTGGTGGTTTTGAAGAACAATTTACCGCAGAACACGACATTTTCTACGTTTACTTATTTCTTTTCAAAATATTTATTAAAATTATGACACTTGTGAAAAATTTACACGACACTCGTAATGTTTTGGCCTCTTTGGAGGCCACTAAATGACACGACGTCAGAGTTGTGAAACGTCTATCAACCGTCTCTTCTACTCGTAACTAGGATTCGTGTGATAGACAAAGATACATGACGTGTATTGCATTACAATGATATAAGAGCGGCAACGTCTTATGACTACATCTAGTACATGCTTAATCTAAGGTTTCACTGTAACTCACATTGGCTTTGTGTCGGTGACAACCTTTTTTATTGTTTCAAGGCGTGCTTCGGGAATGTTCATAAATAGAATGAACACTTCAAAGATATTTAATTCAAAAGGTATCAGTGAATTTTCACACGAAGCATGTTTACGTGACCTATTGAAACTGAAGAAGTAGCACGTTTTGACTCACGTTTCAAAGTTACGTAACTCGAGGACTTATAGCGAGAGAAAGATTGTCTTTGTATTGTTTGTGGAGACATTTATCCCCGCTAGCCATTGGCCATGTAATAGTCTAAAACTGTTTTCCGACATGACGTTATAAACAAAATTGTGCACTAAGTGACATTAAAGTAGTATGAGAAATCCTTTGTAGCCTTTGTTGTCTTATGAAATAAATGAAATGCGTCCGTATTTTAGAAGTACATGGTGGGGTTGCTAGGAATTTCCTGAACTTTGGCTTGATATTGGCTTAAGATTGTGTTGTTATTTTGACCGAGAAGATGTCAAAACATTGTCTCAGTCAGAAATCGACGACTTTTTAACTCATTATTTGGCAGCATTCTTCTCCAGTTCTCTCGGTGGCTTTTGCCTAAAATGAGAATTTAGTAGTTTTATGTGTTACTCGTAGCGTCGGTGGCTCAGTGGTGTGGACTGTCGCCTTCCTACCGGGAGGGCTGAGGTTCAAATCCCGACACGTACCAATGTATTTTCGAATTTTCGAAAATATATGTACGTTATCCGAAACTCTTACGGTGAAGGAAAACATCGTGAGGAAACCTTCATGCACGCCTGCGAAGAGATTCGAAGGTTGTGTGTGAAGTCGTCCAATCCGCACTGGGCCCGCGTGGACGACTAAGGCCTAATCACCCTATACGGGTAGACTCGTGCCCCTCGGTGGGGACGTTTAATGAGCTGATGATGATGATGATGATGTGTTACTCACGATTTTGGTGTTGAGGTGCATCAGCTCGCGCTCGGTGACGCGGCGGCGCGCGGTCTCCATTTGCTGCTGGCGGTACTGGTTGTACTTGTACAGCAAATACATTCCGGGCAATGCCAACACCACGAACGGCCTCATCAGGCTCGACGACGACGGGCTCCGCGGCGGCATCTTCTTATTAACATTATTCCTATTCTAATTAACAACTGCGCGTTTTCTTGCTGACCGTACACACCCACACTTTAACGGTCGCACTAATATTCATCTTGTTACGCGACTCAACAATTATGTTCTCACACCACGTTACACTGTACGATGGAAGATTTCGTATTTATTTACCACTAAAATCACTATGCCTACGGGGTTTCTATGTTTAATAATTGGATTATTGCTTCTTTAATAGACCTAATTATTTACAGCGGCATTCTCAGCTCTCCACCATACTTTTCGACCTGAAACAAAAATTGTGTTTTAATTGATATGATATTGCATTTACACTGACCGTTACAGTTATTAAAATCAGTTTTGTAGTATGGAGCACCCTACTATAATCAGGTGTAAAATATGTCAAAATTTAAGAAATGGTACACTGAAATTAATATTAATGCCCTACAAACATTTGACACTCAGACCTCGACTGCAATTTTTGATTCAAAAATCTATTTGTTGGCAAAATCTGATGTCATCAAGAAAGCTTTGTAACCGAAGCAATTTTTCCGGAGCCCGAAATAGAACTAATAAGTGTTGAACGTCGAAGAGATGATTGATGGCTTCCTTCGGGAGTGCCGTGGACAAGGCTTAATAAGTAAGTTTCCTCTTTCCTTCATAGATCGAAATGTAATGGTTGCTACGAAACTGACATTTTGTTTGATCACTTTAATAGCAGACTTTAAATTTCATCTTTATTAGGTAGTAATCCTCCCAGGTAATATCTTTATAGAAAGTTTCCAAGCACGGTTCTCTTCAATGAATCAAATTTTAATGGTGTTAACGAAATATGAAACCAGGTGTCTGTATTTCAATAATTTTACAAATATCAGTATCCCCTTACTTAGTTACAGAAAAATGCTAACATGTAGGTACTCCGATGATAAATTTAAATGTAAAGTCAAACAAACTGTCTCTCATTTCTAAATACGGTATTCAAGGAAACTCTCTCTCTCAATCTATCACCTGGACATAGGTCTTACTCATTTTGCGCCACATATCCTTTTCCGCTGATTACCTCATCCAGCTACCACTTATCGCAAGTCGTAGGTCCAAGGAATCTACGTATTTTAAAATGATTTATAAACTTCACTTTTTTTAATCTGCATGTCTGCAACGCTTACAAGCTATACTCGTATTTCCAGGAAATGCTTTACTAGAACCTCGTTCAAACGTACTCCATTATTTCATAGTATTATAAAGTCTCTACAGTGCTGTACGGTTGAAAAATCTTTAGATGTTCTATCAGTACCGTTACATTATTCATTTTCCGATATTCATTTTATATTCCGACTTGCATATTTTCCGACGCAGATATTTTTCCTGCAGAAATGAATTTTACTCCTGAAGTCCCTGAGGTAGAATCTCTTTGACGAACGGAATTAAAACAAAGCATATATACGGTCGAATTGAGTAACCTCCTTTTTTGAAGTCGGTTAAAAATATTTTAAAGAAGTGATAAAGAGTGATATTTAAGTTTTGTCTGTGGTTGTCTATTATTGTTCTTGGTAAAAAATTAAAGATATTAACATTACCAGTGACTTATTTGATTTATTACCATATCATAAACAAATAATAAAAACGCTATAAATAGAAGTAATCACTGAAACGTCTTCAAGTCTATAACATAATAAACAAATGCGTCGTATTTCAGTTATCGTTTAAATGATCGCAAAGAGTCATGAATGTCGATCAAACGAGACGTTCGTAAGTCGATATTGGCCGTACACTGGTACAGGGATACCACAACTTTAGGGTCACTACCACCAATAATATTTGTCTAGTTACATTAAATAAATTATTTTAATTCAACTTTACTTGATATCTTGTAGCTCGTATGAGGGTTTTGGTTAGCGCAAATCAAGCAACTTTAGCAATGATCGTTGCTCGGGTCGGTGACCGAAAAATTATCTGGAGGCCAACGAGCTTCGAATGACACGGCGGAAGTCGATGGTTCTGGTCATGGATTAGTCTCGCAATGCATTTCACATGAGCCATAACCACATTCTTTGAAATTAAGATCTGCATATCTGTGAGATCTGCTCGCGCAATCAGAAAGCTGAAGTGGCAGTCGACCGGTTACGTATGTTACCGAACTGATGGCCGTTGGAGGAGACGAGTTCTGGAGTGAAGACCTTGGAAAGTATACCGTAGGACTGGCCTGATGAACAGACAACTTGTGAAAGTCACGAAAGGACGTGCGAAAGGTGCTAGATCAGAAAAGCAGAATAGCAACAGAAACTATATATTAAAACTTTTGCTGGGACATCGTATTATAAAGTATATTTTAGGCCCTGATCCAATGCTTTAGAATATTATTCTATTATTCTAAAAATGCTTTAGAATAATAAATTGCCTTAACCTCATCGAGTGCGTGCAATAAATGAGAAACGTTTCTGAAAACTCATACCAATCTAAATAAAGGAGTTATGTTTAACATGTTTCAAAGCCTGCGGGTATTAATGCCATGCGGGTATTCACAGCTGAGGTTATTCGCATGTAAAATAATACAAAACTGTAGTTAGGTATTCAGTGGATGTAGGGTGTATGGGTTGGGGCGGTTATTGGCATACCTCAACCATGTTATTGACTCCGTGTACTGATTCCAGCGACGGTTAATGTGAGAGGTAAAAGGTTTAGAGTCGATTAAAATATTTTATGTTCGTATAAAATACCAACACGCACTGAATCAACGACGTTTTCGTATACTTTATTTTATTTTATGGGTAGACAAACTAGTACTACGAAAAGAAATATGAAGAAGCGATATGGGGATTTTGGTCCGCCGGTAACTAAAAGAACGCGTTGTTTCACATCGATTTCTGTGTGTCCATGGTACGCTTCCACGTAACTGCGAACATTTGCCGCATTTCTAGACTTCAATCTTCTAGAATTATCTTCTAGTATTTGTATTCCGAGTTGATGAGACAAGTTAAATTACTGGATACTGTGACATGGATACACGATCCTTGAAAACATTATTTTGGATCCCAAGTATATTGGGTATGTGGCATTTGCCAATAACTACCAAGTTAAGTTCATGATCCATTTTATTACAAAGAGCCTGGAAACAACATAGCCTAGATATTATTAATGAGGTACGTCTTCTATATCCATAAATGCCGGATAAAACAAGGACATAGGGTTTTGGATTAATAACACTCACGGCTTTATGTAGATAAATACATTGTCTATGAGTTCTTCCCATTATTGTTAAAACTGCGTTGTCCCATCGCCGAATATGTGAAGACGTTTAAACACTGGGAGATCTAAGAGAATGCATATCAAACATCGCAGATGTGCTTGTGGCTTGTAATTTTCGCTAATTTCCTTTGAAGAAGCGAGCTGCGGCATAACAAACATACGAGGAGGGACTTCAAAGCTAATCATGTAAAAGCACCCTTTTGGAGCAACCTTTGACATCGCATTTGAATATACGCCAAATGACATAACTTCTGTTATACCAACGGCTCATATCTCTTAGTAAACTTGGTTCAAGGAAAATTCTACTGAATATCATTTCACATAAGCAAAACCTTCTGAGTATATTTATGATGGAATCGGTCAGAATCCCAACTTTGCTCCAAGTGAACTCTGTGTGATTTTTAACACACCAGGTCAATATTTATGTAAAAGTAACCACTTCACATTATTTAAAACTTCTTCCATTTTCAAAATAATAAACTGACTGCTCATTTTTCGCTTTTTGATTTGGGAAATATGGCAACCTTATTTAAGTTTATTTTGTACAACGAAGGATGGCTATCCTTCGTTGCGCTAGCCGCTACGAAGGATGGCCAGTTGGCCACTTACAAGTAGGGCAGATGAGATGACCTATGTAGTGAAGGTTGCTGAGCTGATAGCCGCTGAATGCAGATAGCTTCTGACCAGTGAGAGTGGAAGTTATTGGGATAAGCCTATGTTCAGCAGTGGACATCATGCTGATATGATAATGACGAAAGTTTAAAATCTTTAAGCTTCAAATACCTAAAATAATTGTTTTTCTATTAACAATCCAATAACAAACAAGTAAATGTTCAGGTAATATTGTACCTTACTTGGTTGGACTAGTATATGACGTCAAATAGATTAGAAGTTTTAGAATTAAAAGCTTCTCTCACAGCTATGAAGTAAATAAAATATCAGATTTCAGGTTCGGAGTAATCTCCAGTTTCTTTGTGCGGAGATGGACGGCTAGCCCACGCGCTTGGTTTTAATATTGCTCGTGTACAAAGCTTTGTTTCAGCTTTTGTTAGAATGACGTCTTAAAATCAACTAGAGCATGGACTACGTGTGTACTTAAAGGTATATTTTTATCTTTTGTACAATAAATAATATTTTATTTTTAAAAAGTCAGAGTAGAAAAGGAATTCCAATGACTTATCTACTTGTAATGAGTATGAATTCGTACGATTAGTGTTTTGTAGCCTTTTGAAGATGAAATTTCAAATTTTATAATTACAATGATTTTAACGATGCTTTGGACTTTTATGGAGTGTCAAAGATGCCAGAATTGATGGTTTTCCTTCAAACCAAAAAATACGTAAGGGTTAGATATGTTTAAAGTTATTTTCCTATGACGTTATCGAATAAGAAAATTCGCAGTAAGTGTATAGCAGTATGCCTTTTTATCGATATATATGTTAGTGATCCCATCCATACTAATATTATAAATGTGAAAGTATCTCTGTCTGTCTGTCTGTTTGTAACGCTTTCACGCCTAAACGGCTGAACGGATTTTATTGAAACTTGGTATGTTGATAGTAGGTAACCTAGAATAGGTTTTAGACTACTTTTTGTCCCGTTTTCACCCCCTACTTCCCTAAAATGGGGGTTGGAAGTTTGTATGGAACATTCCGCAATTTTTGTAATACGACGCTGAAATTTGGTATGCGGACTATTTGTCAGAAACGAGAAAATATTGCATATATTTTTTTTTCAAAAATCCTCCCCCAAGCCCTTCAAATAGGGGAGGAAGTATCATATCCGATTTTTCGCAGTTTTAAGGTAGATTTTATTGAAACTTGGTATGTTGATAGGGAAGTGGGGGGTTAAAACATGACAAAAAGTAGCCTAAAACCTGTTCTAGGTTACCTTCTATATATATAACATACCAAGTTTCAATAAAATCTACCTTAAAAACTGCGAAAAATTGGATATGATACTTCCTGCCTGGTGGATTTTGAAAAAAAAAAAAACTATATTTTTCGTTTCTGACAAATAGTCCGCATACCAAATTTCAGCGTCATACTACAAAAATTGCGGAATGTTTCATACAAACTATATATATATATATATATATATATATATATATATTATATATATATATATAATATATATATAATATATTATATATATATATGTTACAAAAGTGTAAACCTTTAGAGTTAGGGGGAGGGGATTCCTAAGTATAGTGATATATATATTTATACATAATTTTCTTTACAAGTTTAAACAGTTTACAAGGTAGAAAGCTAAAAATAATTATGATTGCTATTTTTCATGAACAATAAATGTTGCATATTGAAGTTTTTGCAAATCGGCCCTTAAAGCCTTAAAAAGAAAAAGAAGAAGCAGTGTTCCAGTGTTAAAATTTTGTCATCCCGAAATTAACGCGGGCGAAGCCGCGGGCAAAAGCTAGTTTAACTATAAACGAACCATAACAACCTTTCAATGGCTGTGGGATTATTCTGTATAGAGAAATGTAAAAAAAATACGTTACCAAATACACGGATCTTATTTGATGTTGTGTTTAAATTCTTGTCACGTTTCACCTTTATAAGCTACGGAATAGCAGGCCCTACTTCAACATTAGTTCATACGGTATGCGTCATCACGCTACTCAGATTTATCTGGTAACACAAGTTACGATTTAAATATGGTTTTAAATAGGGAAGGATATGTATCGACGGGCTATTTAATTCCTATTCAAAAAAAATATCATGCGCCATTATTCTCGTGTTCAAACTTGAAATACCAAGTTTTCAGTAATTTTTTTTTAGGAAATTTTTTATACGCATGCACGTACGTACTTACGCAATAAATGAATATGAATACTTGCTTATCATATCTTTCTTTAGTAGGTACATAGTGTGAAAGCAAAATGAAAATGTGTTTTTTTAAGATACAATTTAGCTGGGAATTTGCTAACTTAATTTACCATTAGTAACTTATTGTGTTATACTATGAACAGACTGAGTTCGCAATTCAACGATGTCATTTATCTATTATACTGTCCAACTTATCTAACCAATAAAAATATTGTCTTGTTTCGCTTAGCTTCCATTATTGTTAATGGGTCAGTGGCAGCAGTAAATATGACTCAATGTGCTCGCAAATAACCCGGATTCCAGTCGTTTGTGCCGGTAAAAGGAAACGCGTACGGAAATCGAGTAGAAGCGCCCGCAAAGAGTAATTAAGAGAGTGTTAGTCAGCTAGAACGGACTCTGTAAATGAAAAACTAACATACTTTTACACGTCTATTTACGTTGTTTTTGTTTGATGTTTGAAAGGGATATACTTTAAGAATATTTGGAATATACTTAGACATTGCCCGTAAAAATTAGGTTTCATTTATTAAAAATAGTAACTAATTTTATACGAGAAAGAGAATTTATGTTAACAGCCCTTTAGTTGTTGTTGTCGCTGGTGGAGGCTGGATGAGAAGAGCGGAGAATCGGAATATCTGGCGCAAAATGGGGGAGACCTGTCCAGTAGTGGACTGCGATAGGTTGAATAGGAATGCTTTTTTTCGTCAAAGTCAAATGATAATCATTTAGCATGAGGTGAGATGGCAAACAGAAGCCAATTTAATGTTCCACTAGTTGTATCCAAATATTTCCGAATTCCTTTCACTTGAAAGGCTGTGGGAGACTATCAAATATAACTCTATCTTGGGATCCAAATGTTCTTCAAAATGCTAATAACTTCTCGCAGAATACTCCAAGTACTGCAAGAAACCGTAAATAAGCTCCCATTTCTTATAAGTAGGGACTTCTGCTTAAGTGTTAAATCCTTAGGACGAGCTTAAGCATTATTTAGGATTTTTCTTACATTTGCCGAAGGTAAAGAAGCTTCAGAATTTGTTGACATTACTAAAGCACAATAATAACTAACAATTGTGTTAAATTTGAAATTACGTTATAATAAGTCAACAGTCAAGTTTTTAGTGTAAGTAAAGGTTTTTTTCCCTTTAATGCTATGCTTTGCGAGAAAGCAAAGGTGTCCTTTCGTGGGACATTAGAGGTTGATTGACTGATCTATTGATTGATTATCTCTTAATGTTCTCAAACATCTGACAAAACAGATTGAATTACTCCAATTCGTTTATTTGTTTACAATACAAAATGGAATTTGAACATAAGTTATACAGCTTTCAGCGAGGGGGATTGCTAGATACAAATGGAGCAAATTGTAATTAATTGTATGTCGCCGGCTCCCGTTTTGTTACCTGGTTATTGTTATGAAACTCGATAGTTGAGGCTGGGCTACCTTGAATCATATCATTCGTATGCAATTAGATTATGGATAAGGATGCCATTTTGTTGTTTATACAATGTATAATATTGTTTATTAAGTTAAATCGTTTACTAAACTAGCAAACTATTAACAAGTTCAGAGATACTAGGCTGAGTTTTTAAAAATGTAGGAAATGTAATCAACAAATACAATTTTGAAAATATCCAGGAATATTGAGATGTTATCTTCTAAATTTTAATGCATCAATTGCAAATAGGTTAACATGTAAGGAAGTTAAGGAGTCAGCGGCCATTCATAGAATTGAATAGGTACTTGAAATGTCTAGGGATATTGCAGTTCACTCGTGATTCATGGGTCTTATCGTTTTAGAGCTTTGGATCACCCTCGACATTGGGCGATACGACAGGTGTTATTAAGGCAGTCCTAGCTAAACTAGATTATATTTACAGGTTACCCAACAAATCTAAACATTAGATTTAAGAATCTAGTTATAGAGCATAGAGCGTCGGTGGCTCATTGGTGTAGACCATTGCCTTCCGATCTGGAGAGTGCAGGTTTAAAATCCACTACCAATACCAATGTCTACATACAAATACTTATCAGCTTTCTAATAGCATTTCAGGCTTCACCAGAGAAGAGGCGAATGCAGATGGCTCTCAACCCAAGTTAAACAGTAAAGTTATCAACGCTCATATTCATATCATCATTTATTGCTCATATTGGTTTACATGTACGTTTATCCGACGCTATTCCGGTGAAGGCAAACATCGTGAGGATCGTGCGCACGCCTACGAAAAAAAAATCGAAGGTTGTGCGTGAAATCAACCAATCCGCACAGGTTCCGCGTATAAGGAGCTAATGATGATGATTGGTTTACAATGGTTCTTAAGTTTGCAAGTATAACTTGTGTTTAAGTCTGCGAGACTTGTGTATTTTAGCTATTTTCACAGCGTGATGTAGTATGGTCTACTTTTGTGGGGTCTGCTGCTGATCTACAAACAATTTTTGTATTGCAGAAAAGATCCATCCGTGCCATATACGGCCTTAAATCACGTGACTCACTAAGGGAATTATTTAAACAAATAAATATTATAACATTACCGTCTCAGTACATTCTAGACTGCGTCATCTATGTACACAAAAATTTACATGTATTTTCAAAAAAGTCAGATAATCATAGTTTGAACACTAGGAACAAACACAAACTTGCCGTTCCAAATCTTAGATTGCATAAGGTTGGGAACTCATTTGTGGGATTAAGCATTAAAATATTTAATAAGCTACCACAATATGTAATTGATTTACCCCTGCATAAGTTTAAGTCTCATGTAAAGTCTATTTTAATAAAAAAAGCTTACTATAGTATTGAAGATTATATAAATGATAAAAACTCATGGACATGTTGATTTCCACGCCTGCACTACTTTTGTTTTTTTTTTGTTATCATCTATTTACATTTATATAATACTTAACTGCTTAATAGTACTTTTTTTAATTATTATATTTTTACCAATACATAATACGATAAAAATTTAAAATATAATTTGCTTTATATAATTATTTTGATTACAAATGAATCTGTATTCAACACATTTTTTTTGAAAAGAGTAACTACTGAGTTTCTTGCTGGTTTCTTCTCAGTGGAAAACTACCTCCCGAACCAGTGGTAGCTTCATTTGACATTCATAAGTGTTCTATAAGGACCTAAACTAAATAAACACTTTTCATTTTCATTTTCATAGTACAGGTTCGTTAAAATGTGTCTGGGCATTGCAATATTTTTTTTTTTACAACTGGAGCTACAGTTTCAAAGCACAAAATATATTTAACGTATGAACGTTCCATTGATTCCAATATACCAATTTAAAGATATTATTTTCGCTCTAACTCGCTTCAAACAATTGTCTCTTGTTTTATCTCCCGATCTCGATTATAGGAACGTTAGAATGGAATAAAGAAATTGCCTTAATTCCTGAATTACTCAATTCAGTTTTATGCATTACGTTGATAGAACCGAAAATGGAATATAAGGTCGTCAATATGTTGGTCGTAAATGTTAACACTCGTATGGTTTTTACGATCATTTCACTGGAGTTCCATGCCTGTGGTAATTTAATGGTATAATAATAACTGTAATTAATGGAACACACGGCTCTGAGAAAATTTGATGTAACATATGGGTATTATAAATATTATCGCCGACCTTTAAGTTGTTTTATATTTTTAATGACTAAAGCGATTTCAGTATTTCAGGTGAGAAGGCGGTCAAATGTCTGCCCATAGATGATAAAAAGAAAGAAAAAAGTGTACGAGTATTTGGCATTTTATGTACCTATGTATTTCATTTTAATGAAAGACCAAGTAAACTTTAATTGGAACCTACGTATCTTCAACGTTCTTGCTTATCATGAAAATTTTGAAAAACACTTACTCTTACGAAGAAGGCCCTCAGTCCAGCAGTAGGCTGTCACAGATTATGTAAGTTTTATTATATTTCATGTTGGTAGCCATGTGAAAAACTGCCTCCGTAGTCTGATGGGCGCAGCGTTCGACTTCGACTTCAACCAGGGGTCCTGGGTTCGAATCTCGTCAGGAAAAGTCACTTTGGCAATTTTTCCCAGTAAGGTTCTAACCTGTTCAGTCTATAAATGTTCTGACAATGCAATGAATCACCTGATTGTCCAAAAAGGAAAATAATTCCACGCTTCGGGGGATCCGAGAAGTTGTCGAATGACACTAGGCGCTATAATCTTAGGAGTGTTGTCGTAAACCCTTTGTTTCTTTCTTTCAACCATGTGAAAGTGTTTACAGTATTGTAATCATAATGTGTTTGTTTTGTATAGTTAAGAGTTCAATAATTAATTCTTTATGAGTTGATAAAGAGTTCAAAACTTTTATATCAATGCTTTGGTTTGTTTATGTAGGTAAGAATGTGTTTACTATCTTTTTAATAGTTCAACCCGTCAATGACAAAAGTACCTAATCAACATTAGGTACTTTTGTACCAACACCTTTATCCTGATTTTTTTCAGGATAAAGGTGTTGGTACAGCTTTCCTTCACAGCTTCACCGGAAAGAACTTCACCAGGCAATGTATGAAAGAAAGAAAAGAAAGGTGAATAATAACTTATAATCTAGTGGCCAATCAGGTACAGCCTCAGCTTAAAATGCAGTTGTATGGTAACTACTGCTGCATCGCTGGTATTCTGGCTGTACCTGTGGCGAGTCAGTCACACTTTTTTTTTAAATTATATAAATAAAATACATACAACAAAAACAAAACACGATAACAATATGCATAATTTTGAAAAAATACCCTAATTTGAGTGTCGGTGGCTCAATGGTGTGGACTGTCGCCTTCCTACCGGGAGGGCTGAGGTTCAAATCCCGACACGTACCAATGTGTTTTCGAATTTTCGAAAAACATATGTACGTTATCCGACGCTCTTACGGTGAAGGAAAACATCATGAGGAAACATTCATGCACGCCTGCGAAAGATTCGAAGGTAAACAACCTTCGAATGAAGTCCAATCCGTACTGGGCCCGCGTGGACGACTAAAGCCTTATCACCCTATACGGGTAGGCTCGTGCCCTCGATGGGGACGTTTAATGAGCTGATGATGATGAACCTAATTAACATAACAGTGGTTCTACATTACCCTAAGTGAAACGAAACATGACCGAATGTGATGATCGTATGGATGTCATGATACTGCAGGACTCGATGACGTAGCGTCTTGTGTGTTTGGTGAATGATTGCGCAAGTTGTGTGGGTTACCGAATAATGTCGTAAGTCCTTAGTTAAACAAGAACTAGACAATCACAATCATTTAAATTGTAACCTAAATGCATCATTAAAAGGGTATAAAATCAAAAGCACGAGCATACTCCTATGTCACTACGACATGTAGCGAGCGACGTGATTATGTATGAAAATTCTGTCGAACTGACGGGATGGCCAGAATTTAGCCGCGGATACTTTCTGAGGGGCGGTGACTCAATGATGTGGGCTGCCCTCCTACCGGAGGGCTGAGGATCAGATATG
>PQWD01003424.1:97631-127758 GCA_019425675.1 Leucinodes orbonalis
TTAGAATTGTTTTCAATTTATATGTACGTTATCCGACGCTCTGCGGTGAAGGAAAAATCGTGAGGAAGCCGTGCGGAGTTACGAAGGGATTTCAAAGGTGTGCGTGAAGTCCGCCAATACCGCATGGGCGCGTGGACGATAAGGCCTTTAAAACCGGTCCGTAGAGCTCGTGCCACTGGTGGGGACGTTTAATGAGCTGATGATGATGATGATGACTTTTTGAGTGAGATTGTGCATCTAGTGAGTTTTTTGTTTATCTTAGCGTGAGTCCCTCTGTGATTCGAAAAGTACATTAAGCCATTAAACGAGACTATTAGTTCATTCAAAAAGTCATACGTGTATTCCCACTAGTATAGGTCCATAGGCTACAAGTCATTCAAATAAGTTCATACGTAAAGCCATGAACGCCCCGTGGTTCTTCTCAGGTAGGCATCTGGCTACATATTGTCGACCTTATTTTTTTCTTTTTACTTAATTTAGCGTTCAATGATAGTTGTGAGCGGTTATTTTATTCGCTACAGTTGGCTTCGTTTCCTCCTCAATATGTAAAATGTTAAAATGTTAATAACAGCATATTTAAATTACTAAATACACAATAATATCGTAAGCGCTCAATAGCTCCATTACACAACCGCGTTAACAAAGAAAAAAAGCTCAGTTAACCACTGCATACTAATGAATCGGTTCGCAACTCGACAACGTGATTTGTTTGAATGATTCGCGGTTAGTCACCGATTCCGACCTCGCTCCACACACTTACGGTCGAAACATTTCGCCAAGGGCAACTTCAGACTTTACGGCTGCGACACACACTGCAACCTCTAAAACAATTGGCAACGTTCAAGTCGGAATAGTGACTACTAAGGGAAGACACTACAGGCAGCTAAATTCACGTGTTCATCACACTCCGCGCTGTTATTCAGACTCAATTGACATGTTACAAGTTAGCACATTGTTTTTATAACATAACGAGCAACGTTTTATTGATGATAACAGTTTTCGCGACCGCTTTATGCTGAAAGGCGGACGCGGGCGAGCGCGCAAGCCGGCGCGCCGCCAGTCTTTGACTGGGAACGAACGTTGGCAAATGTTTTCGCGCATGCGCTCTGGACACCAGGATCGGCCGAAACTCGCCCCAATCCCGTATCCAGTAAGGCTTAAAACCCCAGAACCCATTGAGCAATAACTGCCTTTATTCCAGCGCGACAGGTGCGGTTTTTAAATCAGAACGCAAGTAGGTTAGTTCCATTTACACGGGCTGGTTGCGTGTGCCGCACTGCACACGATGGTAATTAAATATATGTTTGACAATACTGGAGGCTGTACTCTCGTGATGACGTCAATGTGCGGAGAGCGATCGCTGGAAACAGTTTCGGGGTAATGTGACGGATGAATTGTGTAGAAAGCAGGTAAACGAATGAATTGTCGGTAATTGGCGACAAAGAAAAATTAAGAACCTTGCCTTGTATTTGTGAAGATTTGCATAAGGCCTGTCAAAGGAAATTAGTTTTCCAAAAACTAATTTATTCCAAGTACGACTTATTCTATTGGTATTTATATTTTCGTCTTACCTATTTTAAAATATGTGACTTATCTCATGAAAAAATGCTTTGACTCTTTATTTAGTTCGGTTGCCGATCGGAGTATTTTAAACAGAAGATGCAGCCGGGAAAGAGGCTCCAGCATATAAATCTTAGGGCGAAAGCCCTGGCGACCTGCCAATTAGACCAGTATGCAGCGGGTTACTGGGACGACTTGTGCACCAGTAGACGTCGTATAAGAAGGCAAAGAATTCTTTACCCTAAAGCTCTTTGTCTAGGTCTAGGGGTTTTTTTTGATGATCTTATCGCTGCTGGCCACAGATGGTCTTACAGCTTCATCGGACAAGTGACGTGGATAGATTGCTCTCAGATTTTTGTATCGAATTCCCGCTCGCAACCCCCTTCTCTTTCCCTCTACACGTATTAGGTATACGATTTTTCTCTTTTTATAAATTCCCAAAGTATTTATGGCTCCTTCAGGTATTTATGGTTTCAGGATGGTCTCTCGAATTATTGGCAGCAGTATCACTTAAGATCTCTGAAGACTTAAGATTTCTGTTCGGTTACCTATTTATCAGTCAGCCTAATTGTAAACTCAAAGATTTAAAATATTAAAGAAAAGTTTTCCACATCCCTATAAACGTAAAAGTTATTTTGGACCAAAATGTTTATCCCACAGACAGTGTATTGGGAAATCTATGGTTTATCCACACTAAAACCTCAGTGTAGGAAAAGGTATTCTCGTATTACCCGATCATTAGGGTTATATATACTTTACGAGAGTAGTATCTCTATTCCGAGTGCTGTTACTACGGACGTAGGTGAAACTTGAAATAAATTGCCACACGGGTGAAATAACATCAGGCTATATTTGGCACAATTAGAATAGACGTCGAAAACGAAAGTGGAAATGAATTGTTAATTTCACTTTCACTGGTCATGTGTTTATAGATTTGAAAGAAATTCCATTAGAGGCCTCTTTTAAGTAGAAATTTTTTTAAGGGTTCCGAAGCCAAGTGCCAACAAACCCATGTAGATTCCTCAAATCTGTCTGTCCATCCATATGTGACTACACTCTATTTTACAGAGGCTGTAGCATTGTCAGCAACGAACTTAATAGGCTGTAACGTGATGGGATAATTTTAAGTGGTAATTCGATACATCTATTGGACCCAAATTGATAGGACGTATTTACTTTATGTATCCTGCCGAGCAGCGATGAAGACTACGATAACTCGGCAACACATTCTGACCGGCATGCCGCTAATCTACGATACGGTATCCTGTAGTCACTAGAAGGGACTGAGAGACGAATATATTGCGATGGATAAAATTGTCCTTTTCAGGTGAACTTTAGGAGGCCGCAGATAATCTTTACAGCTTTACATGGCAAGATTGATGTAAGGGACCTGTGCATTTAGTTATTTTAGGGGCGAAATCAAGGTTAATAACCGTAGAGATGGGTATTTGAATTGTTTCGCCAAGTCAGAGTAATGTTTAGGGCCAAGTTACTGCATCAAGTTTTTTTTAGCCTATATTGTAAATATCCGTCTTTTCATTTAATTGATTTGATTTTAAAAGCAACAGTTGTAACAGATAGTTGAGGCTTATATATAATATACTACTTCTAGGAACTTACCGACTTATATTAGTATTTACATTAACACTTTTTCATTACAGTAGGTGAGTTTTTGTCTCCCATTGCGTGTAACGTATAATAAAATATAATTATCCTATCTATGTGTTTTTATAGGCCAAAATATATAATTTTTAGCCAGTGTCTGCTATACGTAATTTAACGTTTGAAAAAACCTTTGTTAAAATAAATAATCGTCCAATCCGCACTGGGCCCGCGTGGACGACTAAGGCCTAATCACCCTATACGGGTAGGCTCGTGCCCCTCGGTGGGGACGTTTAATGAGCTGATGATGATGAAAATAAATTTTATTTTCACTGGATAGTAACAATGCCACCTAGTTAATACTTGTAGAATGTTCTTAACACTTTTGTTTAGTACACATTCTACATATAGATGACGCTGTTGGAAGCAGAAGTTGTTAACTATTCCTCACTAGGTAGCGCTAGCAACCAACTACAGGCATATTTGCACCGCCATCTAGCGGTTAATAGCACTTGCATTGTAGTACAGAACAAAGTAGTTTTTTCTGTGATTAATTGATTATATCCATTTTCAAAACTACGTAACGGAATTTGATGCGCTTTTTTATATAGGGTCACAGATAAAATAAATCTCAAAATTCAAGAGGAAGGTTTAATGTATGATAATATCCGTTTCCTAGTTAAGAAATACTGTTATTTTGGGGGTTTCTAACGTGATGTAAAAGAAAAATATTTTTTTCCGCTTACATTGCAAATGCAGACTGAACCCTTCGAGATTTAACAAATGTACACATTGTGTACATTTCACAATTTAAGAACTGATATATGGAGCTCTCCACGCTTTTTCCACAAAAATACTATTAATTGTTTAATTTATTTCTAAAATAAAAAATATTTAAAAAATGTAGTTTTTTCGTCAATAAGCGTATTTTTATTTTTTAACAACGGTCACAGTTTTCTGTGGGTGTATTTACTATCAGCATTGCACCCGTGCGAAGCCGGGGCGGGTCGCTGGTATTGTTTATAATTTGGATATTATCTATTGTACACGCAGCGCAGCTGCAAGGTAACAACAGTATTTTTAAACCGACTTCAAAAAAGAGGTTACTTAAATAGACCGTATCCATTTATATGATTTTTTTATTTAATATTGTTAAAAGAGTAATTTCTTCAATGTTTTAAATGCTTAACACTTTTTAGCATTTTACTTATTTACATAATGTGAAGTTTTTATAAGTGAGTTTTTAAGTATTAATATGAATAAGTATAAGTATGAACTCAAAATTAATGTGTAAAAATATCTTGTTTAAAGTTTTACAAAATCTTTTTTAGGAGTACCTACCTACTACTACGAGTACCTATACTAAATTGCGAATATTGTATTTGATACAAGAAAAAATAAAAGAGGCCTTGAAAAATATATTGGGAATTCGTTTCAAATCGCCCTTGAATGTTTGATTGCCATTATCTACGGGTACTTACGTGATCTCTTTTACAACGACACTCGAATAATAATAAAAACCGTTGGGAGGAATTCGGAACAAAAAATACTATAAACAAAAACCATGTCTACGCTACACGTGGTAGGCAGGACACATGCTTTGAATTCTATATTGGACGGCAATACGTAATTGCAACGGCCAAATTCAATAAAACCGTTAAAGACAAAGCATTTTGCCCAGAATATCTTGCATAGTGCATCTTGAAACTTTTCATTTAAATATTTTTTAAAATAATTCATGAACGGTTAAAGACTAGCGGGGATAATTTTTACCGTAAACAATAGCATTAAATATCGATCATATATGTTATTTAATAACAATTAAATTTTGCAAAAACCGGGTTATAAAAGATATAGTAAAAATAATTAAGACAACTGTTTATTAGTCCCGACTTTTTTATATTGACCTTTATAAATATTGCCGAAAAATCTGAAGTCTCTTTTGACTAACGCACCGAAGGAAATTTAAACCCTATAAATTGTTGTCATTGTGTACTAAGTCGTGTCTATGTCAATTTCATCGTACATTGTTGTAACCGCTCGAACGTAGCACTCGCGTAGACAATATATTCATGTATTGTGAGTTGTGAGTTTCCACCCGTGCTACGTACGACCGCAAGATATATTGGTTAGTTTTAAAGTATTTTACGAAATAAATGAATACTGATGATAAAGAAAACATTCTGAATAGAAAGTAACTGAGCTCACTAAAAATACGTAATACAAAAGGAAAAAAATAAACTAAAATATCTGCCCATCTCACTTCCATGTTGCTGTGCCTGTAAGGTGAATGTGATATTTAGATTAATAAAAATATTTCATTCAAATATATGAAGAGCAAGTCTGCCATAAATATTCAAAAAAATAACTTACTAATGAACTATTCATGATGGTGTATATGAATTTTGTCGGTTCATCCTTTTTTAATTATATTCGAAGTTAAATGCAGAAGCTAGTCCATGTGTACCCGAATCGTCACGCAAATGTTTATAGACACACAGGTAGATAATAATTTTGAATATAACATGCATGTAAAATTCTGGAAGAGGTAAGAACAATTGATTTTATATATTTAGTGTATCAAAATTCACAAGATAGGGGTAATAGACCATCAATAGCATTAATCTTACATTAAAGGCGTTTTTATGAGAAACCTGCCATTCGGGTACATTATGAAATGATGGCATAGTTAATATAGAATATCCTTGAATTATGGGTTTCATATTTAACGTAGCATAATTAACCAACTTAAAACATCCTATTGCAGGCTATAGGCCTTCCCAACTATGGATATGGGGCGATTGGACGTAACCCATCACACATGTGCAATACCATGATAAGTTAATTTATAGTCAATTACTCTGATCTTTTGTCTTAGAGGAAAGTTTTTGTGAAATCATTTCCTATATGTGTTTTCATAGATGTAATAAATATATATTTCTGGGACTAATCCAGTGTTGCCACCTTAGTTTTAGGAATGGCGTTGTTGGAGAAGTTAGGAAGGACTAGAATTGGCTAGATGGAGCTAAGAACTTGTTATTAAACAAAAACAATTATTTAAGTACAAAAAATTCTTAAACATTGTGACCGATACAAAATACTTTTAAATAGTAGCATTAAAGGAGCAAATTGTATCAGCATGACGAACACTATAATTATTTGATTAAAACTGATCATCTGTTCCCATAAGCCTAGGTGGCTTCACACTTAATTTGCCAAACTGGTTATATTTTCAAGATAGTAGGGTGGATAGACCTTTTCGGTCTAAATAGTTAAAGAGTTATCCGACGCTCATACGGTGAAGGAAAACATCGTGAGGGAACCTTCATGCACGCCTGCGAAGAGATTCGAAGGTTGTGTGTGAAGTTGTCCAATCCGCACTGGGCCCACGTGGACGACTAAGGCCTAATCACCCTTTACGGGTAGGCTCGTGCCCCTCGGTGGGGACGTTTAATGAGCTGATGATGAGTTAAAAAGAGTACACCTATAGTAAAAAGTGCTAGATCTAGCCCCGAAAGGGCCTGTGGCCTAAGAAGGCAACACTGGACCAATCCAGTAGTCATGCATCCACGGCGCGGTCCGGCCGACTTAAGGCAATCACACACGCGACGGCCTGTAATATTCACACTATTATTATGTCATTAGGAGCCGTTACACCGTCGCCGACCTCGAACTGGGGACCGAATATATTCCATTGCGGTCGCAGCTTTTAAAATCGGTCGCATTTTATGAGTCTTTTATTATGTTACTAAGTATACAGAAGGCTGATCGCGTTATTTTAACACGTAACTTTTTGATTATAATATGGGGGTAGTTACGATATCCTTCCGATCCTGTTATAGTTGACCTTTTCGATATTCGGTATTGCCATAAGCTCAAGTTTCAATTTCGTCTGAATTTGCTGTCAAATGATTAGGTGTTAGGTCGTGTGTACCTGATACTTTAACTAGCTACGGTGCCCTCATACCGTAACACAGAAGTGCAAACCACTTATTTTGTACAGGACGATATTATCACGGTATAATATTAGTTGCAATCGAAGCCAATGATTCAAAATTCACGCTGTATTTACTCAATACTATAGGTACAGTATTTTGGTGGATCAAAACATTTTAGACCCAATGATAAGGGCGCTGCAATTTTTAGGACACTTTTTCTTAAGGTACATTATGAACAATTAGTTTTACAAATATATTAACAGTAAATATTTCTACTTAAGCTTTAAATAATTATATTATACATATAATGTTCTAAAAATCTTATCACAAAGAGTAACAATGCTAAAAAATAAAAAAAATAACCCTAATTATTTAACCCGTAACGGAAACGTTGCCCTTGGGAGTTGCGAGTGTGCATCGACGGTGGTATCACTTAACATCAGATGAACAGCAATTGTCAACTTTCAAAAAATGAAACCGGTTTCGTCAACAAAAGCTAATTCGACCATTGCACCTCAAATTGGTTGCAATTTTGCAAAATATTCAAACTCGGACCTGGATACATGTAAATGAACATAATTATCCATACCCGGATGCCGAATGCGTCGTATTAAAAACAAATTACGTTTTAAGTATATATATTTGACATGCCGAAAGATGCTTGTCTTTTTTTGTCCAACTAATAAGGATGAGTCAAAAAATTGGAGTTGGACAAGTCGAAACAATGGACGGCGTGGAGTCAACGGACCTCGTGGGATGGTTCAGAAAAGTTTTGTTAACAATTATTGTAGGTGGGTTGTAAACGTTTAGTTAATTATATACCTTTTCCTATAGTTAGGTAAATGTATATAGTTTAGAGTCGGTGGCTCAATGGTGTGGACTGTTGCCCTCCTACCGCCATGTACCAAAGTGTTCTCGAATTTTCAAAAAATATTTGTACATTATCCGACGCTCCAACGGTGAAAGAAAACATCGTGAGGAAACATGCGAACGCCTGCTAATAGATTGAGCTGCGTGGACGACTAAGGACAAAACACCCTTAAGGGTAGGCTCGTGCCCCTCGATGGGGACGTTCAATGAGCTGATGATGATGACCTTTAGTTGTATTATCTGAAATAATCCCTCAGCGTTACTTCCTGGTGACTTTCGTGAAAATAGCCGTTTCAAAGGCCAGCAACATTTGACATTTCTTTGCCCTCTGGTATTACAAGTGCACATAGGCGACGGCGTCATTTACCATCACATGAGCCCTTTGCTCGTTTGCCCGCTATCGCAGAAAATCATCATCAGCTCATTAAACGAGGGGCACGAGCCTATACGTCCTTCACTCACAGCACAATCTATTCGCAGGCGTTCGCATGTTTCCTCACGATGTTTTCCTTTGCCGAGCGTCGGATAAACGTACTTATAATATCGAAAATACATTGTTACATAGCGGGATTTAAACTTGCATTTGTCTAGTGATCCCTAGTATTATCGTACATTCAAAGGTTTGTCTGTCCTTTTAAAGTTTATGTAGGTTAGTCGCGTTGCAGTCGGTAAACAAAAGATTACGTTACATTCTTCCCTTATAAGTTACATACCAAAAGGCTGGTAAGATCGTAAGTATTTTATCAGTCGCAGACTAGCGTTTTTTGTCCAATCTTATCGGTTTTTATCGTTAGTTTTGTGTACCATTAAGTTATCTTAAGTGGTCACTTGATAGTATGTTAAAGTGTATTTTCGTTAACGATTATGCATTTGTCATTATTTAACATTATTTGCCTAGATTAAACGGTCAAAACTAATTGTATCCGATGTTTAAATTGCAACTGTTTCTCAATTTCCATAAAATTTTACAAAGTTTACTTGGCAAAGACCATTCCATAATACGAGTATATGCGTGTTATTGAACAGTTACACCGATAGATTTATTGCATTGCAATAAGAATTCCTATATATTGTAGATCTGTGCCAAACAAATACGTATTCTATGGTTTTTATAACACTATTTTGAATGTAATTATTTTTAATGAATGAATGTTAATGTAAAAGCGGGTTAGAATCTGTAGGAAACAACTTTAAATACTTCTTATCATAAGTATTTTACAATTTATCTATCTATATCAATTGATCTATTTATTTATCTATCGCATATACCATGAGGAGTGCTCCGAGTAACTGTTCGGTCTGATCCCTGCCGCCTCTTTCCGCCATCGATCTACGCGACAATTCTACCACCCCCACCACCTTGACAGTTGGCAAAGTACTACTGTGCGTTTTAACAGAAACTTTCTGCCCCGCACCACAAAACTGTGGAATGAGTTGCCGCATGCGGTTTTTCCGGACAGATATGATGTGCAAACCTTCAAGAAAAGAGCGTACTCTTGCTTAAAAGGCCGGCAACGCATCCTGTAGCTCCTTTGGTGTTGCAATTGTCCATGGGCGCCAGTATTCACTTTTCATCAGGTGATCTGTCTGCTCGTTTGCCCCCTATATTATAAAAAAAAAATATTTCAAAACTACCTAATATTTGTGTTTATTTGAAATTGAAAAGCTCCTATTTACTTAGATAGGATACCTGACAGATTACAGATTCAGTAAGTAAGAGAAATAACATCATGAGCATGCGGAAACCAATGTGATTAGTATTATTGGCGGGTATGGTCCTTCGGGGCGGATTGGTCCTCTGCGACCGCAACGCAACCCGCATACTGGAGTACTGTGTCAACCGCACTCGGTCACGTGGCCAGTGGGTCGGCATCGTGCTGCCTTAACCATACTTTATGTAATAAGCAACTGAACAGCCTCCATATCTAATGGGTAGTTTGGTTAGTGGTAGGTATACAGTAGATGTCAATTCTGATTGAAGAAAAAGATAATATGCAAAAATTATAACAGTTGCTTTACTTTACTAGCGTAAAAGTCAACCAATCGAGTTAACCACAACACCTTCGTGATGATGTTTATTTTTGACGACCCATTTGGTGTTGTGGTTGAGACGTCGACTGCAACACCAAGGGTTCCGGGTACGATCCCCGTGCAGTACAAACATTTGTGTGCATGAATATGTCTTTTGTAATGGTCTGAGTGTTTTCTTTGTATATATGTATATATTTAAAAAAAATTAAGTATGTTTATCCGTTGTTAAGTACCCATAATACAGGCTTCACGCTTAACCTGGGGTTAGATGGCGCTGTGTGAATGTCAGTGGATATTTATTATTTATTTACAAAAAAAGTATATAAGTATGTTTATCCGTTGTTTAGTACTCATACTACATGCTTCACGCTTATCTTGGGGCTAGATGGCACAGTGTGAATGTCACTGTATATTTCTTTTCGGAGATAGCTGTGTGGAAGGCCTACGCCCTGTAGTGAGACGTTATATCTCATTATATTTCTAGATAACATATCCAATAAACTCGTTACGTCAACAGAGTTCATGAGCTGCATGACGTCAGTTTCACAACAATATTGACGTAGATCACTTAACGATTGTACGGGATGAAAACAAAACACTTCCGCGAACCAATACTTCAAACCTGCGCACGCGTCGAAAGAACAACAAGAGTGCATTTGAAAAGAGAATTCAGAGATTGTCAGGAAGAATGAAACTGTCCAACGTGTTGTTGTGTAGCTATAGTTACTATATACCTTAGTAGCTTTTTAGGAATCTATAAGCAAAGGGTAGGGGACCTATAAGAGTAAGTCATACGTTATAAGTCTGTCTGTCACAAAACGTGTGACAGACAGACTTATAACGTATGACTTACTCTTATAGGAATTATAACGTAAGACAGACTTATATCGTATGACTAGACTATGTATTGATGTGTACGTATGGCTAGACTGATATTTTCACAGCTAAATTTCTATACATAAATTAACTATAGCCTCCCAGAATAGGAAAACTGCTGAACATTTTTTCCATTTTATTTCGTAAAACATTATTTTTGTTGTTGGTGGACTTCATTCTCCGGGAAAGCGCAAAAGACTCAGCTTTGCAAATTTATGCAACGAGACTAAGGATATTTCAGTGCGGAAAAGAATCTTTTCCGTGTCTTTCAGTGGAATCAGAATTCAGGATCCCTGGTAAAAGCAACGACCTACACTCAAGCCACTTGACAACTAAGTAAGTAAGTAAATATTTATTCAGTGAAAACATATACAATAACAAAATACAGTAAATCACAAAAAGAAACATAAAACCTTTCATTCTTTACTTAAAAAAATAATAGTATCACTGAAAAGGCACGTACTCAGCAATGTCGAGGCAACACAAGGCGCCTCGACACTGGTCTTCCGTAGGTGCCTCGAGAGGGAGAGCATACTGCGCACAAACGTATTCTAAATAAACAGTTACAGTAAAATAATGTCATAAACTAGGGTAACATAGCGTCGGAACTTAAGTGAGCGATGAATAATAGTAATAAAATAAAATAAAGTGAGCGGTCATAATATAAATACATACACATATGTCAAGTCAGATAAGGCATTGCTAAGACCGCACACTTTGCATATCTATAAACAAATTACTAGCAATGCGATTCCAATCAAATGCTTACTGCGCACTTGTCTATGTGAAAGTACTACATGCCCTAACTGAGAGTGTCTGCTTTTAGATTTTAATTACTACGCATATTCTTCTATCTACTTTCCTTCAGGTTTCCATATAACAACATCGATTACGACAGTTTCTCTGTTTTATTTTCTGTCCAAACTAAATATATATTTATTTGTACTCGTATTGCAATCTTCTGATATATACCTATATAATATTATATATTTTGTACTCTTAAGGGCACAGATATCCGAATTGTATGCGGATATCTAAGCTTAGGGGTTATCTGTAATGAGTCATTTTTTTAATAACATTTAGTGACATGCACATGACAAATGAAGCGTTGAAAGAAACAAATGAATGTAGAAAATGATTAGCTTCTGTCAACGCTGCACTGCGCCCGTTACCCAAGACGACAGATGTTAGGTCTCTTATTAACTGCTCAAGTAGTTTCAAGACCAATTGAGCAAACATTTTATTGATGCATACTTTTTGCTTGAGTTTTCGATAACCAATAGCCATATCAAATAAATAAGGGAATGGCAGTATGTAGTTTAAGTAATTGTGTCCTCTTTTTCTGTCTGCGCTTGTTAATTGGTTGTCATCTAGTAATAACTTTATGAACGCATTGATGACTAACTTGTCAATTCTTTTTGTGGGGAATTGTCCCCACCTACCTATTGAACCTATTGAGGTTTTGTGTCTGCTTGTCCAATGTCCTGACGGTTCACATGCAAAAGTTCACCGGGCAAACAAATTTGAATAGAAATGAAATTTTCGATCCTTAATTATATATAAGGCAATTAGAAATTTTTAACCATTTAATGCTCCAATAGTTCTGAAGTGTTTGTTGGTGATTGTTTATTCTTATTAAGAATAACTTATGCCCTCAAACAACTTCCCAGAGGGCAGGGGGGTGGCTAGTATATATACGGTACATATGCCAAAATAATATTTTTTATAATTTTTGTCTGTCTGTTTGTTCCAAGTAATCTCTGGAACGGCTGGATGGATGGACAGGACTTTTTGTGGCAGGTAACTTATGTAATAAGAAAAAACATAGGCGACATTTACCAAAGTGACAAGTTAAAAAAAAATTGAAAAATGATGCAATGTTATACCGCGGGTCGCGAGATTATAAAGCGGGGAATACGCGGGGAATAGCTAGTTTACAATATCCATACTCCAAGTAGGCGGTCTAGTTAAAGCGGCCTTTTTATAAAAGAAATATAAAATAACTAATCACGCTAGAAGTATCGAGCATTCCTTTTAACAGGTAGCCGACCTATCTTTTTACACACGTTTATTAATTTCTTACAAAGCAATTAATGTTATCACGAACACCCATCTATTAAGAATTACAGTTTTTCTCCGATATCACCGGCGTTATTCGATTTGTGCTGATAAACATCGAAGGGTTAGTAATCGAATCTTTTAATGGAATAAAAATGAAGAAAATTATATCAGAAATCTTGATTAATGATTGATGATATATCACACATTTTTTTTGTTGTTGAAAATTGCAAATTCTATCGATATTATTTATATATATCGTCGTCGTCAACTGTCGACAATCAACAGACATTCACTAGTTTGGCGAAGCACGAATATTGATGAGCAATATTAAAATCCAAAAAAAACCTGAAGGCTTAGACAAGGGACAGGGATTGTCTGAAATAACGCTACACATATGTATTCTGTAAGGACCTAAACTGAATAAACACTTTTTATTTTCATTTCATTATGAAATGGAATAAGTCAACGAAAAGTACCTTCATCACCATATTTTTCTATTATTTTGGACGATTAGAGATACTCGTATTCTCGTTAGGTCACTCTGTAGCGCTAGTAGAGGGTTGTCCAAGGCGCACTTATCATCAACGATCCGATCCGCACTTTTTATATGCAGTTTTAATGAAACATATTTTGGCGGGACTCCAATTAAGGTTCTGCTAAAGACATTCGGTGGATCGCTTCTAAGCATCAAATTATTTCGTATATATTAAACAACTTGAAATACCTGACCCTTTTGTATTGCAACATAACCTGTTTCGGCGACATTCCACTTGCATTATACCTATGGTTTTGGAAACCATAAGACGTACTATTTATACATATAAATAAATTGTGAATAAACAAGCTACACAACTTGTGTATTCACAATTTATTTATATGTTAGAACGCATTTTATGGAGGAGTTTCTCGCGCCAACATACTAACTAGGCTTCACTGGTTAATGGAGAATTCACTTCATCGTAGGTATGATTCTTGGGATACAACTGATATTATCTAATAAACTATCAGTTGTATACTTATTAGCGTGTAATCTATGGAGANAGTATTATGTATTTTATTATATTAGAAAATTGAATTTAAGTATGTTTATTCGTTGTTTAGTTCATTCTTCAAGCTCCTTGCTTCAATTGGGACTACATAGCGCTGTATAAACGTCCCTGAATATTTATTTATTTATAGTTTATTGTAAGTCAAGGCTTTTCCAGACGACTCTTATATTCTGAGACTCTATACACCCTACGTCTGAAACCTAGTAAAGAATGTATGTGAACTAACCAAGGCAACAAAACCACAAATCATTGACCCTATATAGCGGTTAATATAAATCTATTTGTGACAGTAAATTGACTGACTGATTAACACCCACGCCACAATAATAGGCCTAACATTTTTTTACATGTCCGTGATGTCATACCGTACTAAGCCTGGTGAGTTCAGGTTGTCAAGAAACATGTTTTTTGTTGCTTATTAGAATGAATAGTAGATTAGATTAGTAGAGTAAATGCTTCTATTCTAGCCAAATCAAGAATCGATACATAACATCCCACTACAGGGTTACCCGCCTAACAGGCAATGGGAGATTGGGTCGTAATCCACCACGCGGGGCCACAAGGCGTCGGATTATTGGGTGTGGGCACCATAAAAACTAGGCGCAAACTAAATTGAAGAAGGAAACTAAACAACAAATGAATATTACGAGTATACAAACAAAACACTTAATCTTAAACCCTAGATATATTTGTGCACTGAAATGATTTCACTGCACGAGGATCGACCCTGGAACTTATCAGCTTTTTAACTGATCCCCTATCACGTCCGCAAGCCACGAAAATTTGAGCATACAACTATATTATCGCATCGAGCTTTTTTACGAATTAAAAGTAAATCGTTTCATAACTTTGACTTCATGCATAACAATAATTTGTAGCTTTATGTCATACAATGAGTAATTCCAGATAGTCTAAAAATAATGACCTATACGAGTGAATATTGGTATGTCCCCTGTTTATCCCCATTAGGCCGACCGAGCAATTATATCACTTCAACGTACATTGCTTGTTTTGTTCTATTTTATGCTGTAAAGCTTTGAAACATCTCGGCAATTTATTATGTGTTAATGTAAAGTATCATATAACTGGTAGAAGGGTTGTGCACATAATAATCAGTGACCTCAATGTGTCAACGTTGATGACTCAAATCGGGACTGAAATGGAAATTTAAAACACATTTATTTCATATCAAGTTAACCTATGTGTAGACGTATAATTAAACTTGTGTATGTGAAATCATTTTATCAAAAGCTTTGACTTTAACAGTCACTTGGGAACAAGACATCTTCCATTAGCTGAGGAGATTTAAACCGCAACTTCTTTACCAATACAATACCTAAGCCGATAAGTGAGACACACCACGAGCAGGAGGTTGGCTTGAGTCTGGTATATCACTGTTAAAAGTTTTATGAAGCTTTTTTAACGCAATATGCATGTTTATCGTCTAACCATCATCATCGTCAGCTTATAACGTCCCTTATCAGAGCAAAGGCTTTCCTACACTGCATAGCTATGTGGTTTATCAGGTTGTAATACAAACCAAATAACCTACAGTAAGGTTTTAGAATACAGGCCCAAGAGTGTTTAAATCTGGTAGAATGTATTGAATTTTAAGACGTGGATTGTATTAATTGATCAGACCTTTTAACTTTATTACAATTTAAGTGGTTTTCGCCAGTATTCTTTTACATCCTGCAATTTCAAAGTGCATTATTTGGTATTGAGGAGGTGTCGAGTTGCAATTTACTTCTAAATTGCGGAAGCTTCGTACTTAGACCGTTTCATGACTGCAATGGTAATTTGGCAAAATAGAATCTGGGTAGTCCCATTGACTACCCAGATTCCAGTGGTTAAATTTACTAGCAGTTAAATAAAAATACATTCATCGTTTACATTAGCTCTTCTACTTAATAAAATATTCACTTGAGATTCGCTGTCCCTACAAAACAATAGATCCTCGACACAATATACTAGAATAATTTAAATAGTAATTAAGTATACACAACCAAAACAGCACATATATTTAAAGTAACAAATTATATAAAGATGTTTTCCTAACCGTTTCTAATATATTAACGGTTGGACGGCATCTGAATAAGCGACGAGATTAAGACCGTGAAGGTCTGAGAAAACAAATTTATTTAGGTCCAAGTTACCAACGTGATTTGCTTTTGTATAATGAACCGTAATCCTTTCAAAGTACAATTCAAATGAGAAATTCTAGTTGGGTTAGCTATTGGCAAGAATTCGTGAATGTCAAAGGGTATTTCATCAGAGTCGTACATCTGAATAAGCCATCAGAGACCGTATTTGTAACCCTTGCTGATTGGATTCGAGATACATTGAATTACGTCCCTGAGCATGACCATGTAAATAGAAGAGCTAAGTTCCAAGTTAAATGGTGATGATAAGTATTACTAGACGACGGGACATAACATACGCGTATTTACAATAAAAGATAGTAACTATAATCTGGCTCTTACACCCTTTTTTAAACTCCAATGTAAAATATATAGAGAATCCACCTGGCCCCAGTTCCTTCATTCTCTATGTTCAGTAGACAGAGCGATGAATTTAGATCACTCTTTTCCAGATGCAATAGGTTCTAATCCCGAGGGGAGGCAACAAAATTTGGAAGTGGAAAAAATCAGCAAAATGACTTTATTTTGCTATTTTTTTCCACGGAAAATAAATATGATTTCAATGCTTCCTTCGGAGGGTATGTTTTAACATTTATGTTTAGCTTACTATCGGTAGTGAAGTGACAACAGGCGCCTTTTAAATCCCGTGATAGCTAACTTTTGATGGATACATATGTGTATAATGTGTAATATAGTAACTTTTTTTATTTATCTCAATGCTTTTTGCTGGAAACTAGAAATTGTACTCGAAATATTACTTAACGTATGTCCTATTTTGTTGCCAACTCTGTACACTGGTTTCTGAGCCCAATTTAGCTTCGCTCATTTAATTGCCCATAAATGCAGTAAATCTAGACAAACTGCTTTCGTATAATGGTGCGGAGAGTTTATTGCTACAAAAAAACCACAGGCCAAAGAATTTTCAAAGCATGTTTATTGTGTTTACGCGCTTCAATGGACGGATTTCGGTTCCCATGGACATAATTTTGTATTTATGCTACATGGATACCGCCGACGGAGGGTGACATATCACGTAATGCATTTGGTTTTTTTAACAATACAAAACACACTATTATACACTTTATGACTTAAATATAAAACTTAGTTTTGCATATCAGAATACACACAATCTAACCAACGCGGTGACAGCAAATCTTCTTGGAAATGATCCGAAAAGAGTATTTGTTTTAAAAAAACTAAGATTAATGTTAGACGAGGTGTGAAGTGTAGCGAAGCTTAACGTCGTTTCTAAGAAGTATTAATTGTTGTAATGGATTGTTACCGACTATTAAAACAAACTGTTAGAACAGGTGTGAAGTTACTTTTTAGATCCATGTTTGTGTTTTAATAAGACGTAACACGTTGTGGAATCGCGAAAGGATAATAAACAAGTTATTCATAATTCCAAATTAAGAATAAACCCAAACATCGATCTAATTTGAATCGAAGTCGATTTGAAAAATTGTGTATTTTTTTATACTTTTTTTTTGTTTTTATTAGTTTAATGAAATCGCAATGTAATTCGTAAAACTGACTTTGATTCGATGTCTGCAAATCATTTAAAAAAATACCACAGCGAATAGCAAATAGATCAGGTTTCTATCGGTTACTATATTACAAGCATAACAAAAATCCGTGACAGTAAGTACACTGCTGGACGGACTTAGGAACTTCAATTTTTTAACGCTAGAACCGATAAATATAAAACAACAAAATACAAAAAATAGTACCAGAACTATATTCTGACGGGATCGGTGGTGAAATAAGATTGCCTTTTATACTACGCGTGTAGTGAGTTCAGTCTGACTGGGAGTTTTATATTTAGTTTTTATTACTGATAAACAATACTATATACTGAATAAATGGCAAATTATATACAAGATTAACCAGCGTAAGCATATTAAGAATGAGGCAAAAATAGGCGACAGCACCCGTCTCGAGTTTTAAGAGATTATTTTTATGATCGAACATAAAACGACTTGATCCTCTCATGACAAAAACAGGTAGCACCCAAAATGCATCGGGCCGATAAAATCGACTCTTTTTTTTTACAGAATGTGGATGATTTATGGTTATTTTCTAAGGTCTCGATATTGGTAGTCAGTTGCAATGTCAATTCTTGTTTACATAAACGGGCAAAAACTCGTTATGGGAGTTCGCGGCAAAAACAAAACCCTATAATGTTTGACAGTTGAACCTACCACACGCAGCAAATTAACATGTGTCTTCTAAATTAAATTTAAATGTGGAATGTTTTTATTACATGCCAGAAACTTGGATTGTTGGAATTCTTGCGTGATTAAGAAAACAATTTATATTATATTTTTTATGTTTTAGCAGTTAATGCAACTTGAATTGCTTAGAACTTGAAAAGTTAGGAAGTTAAATCTAATATTCTTTTTCGTGTTCTTTATCTTAAGGTTGCCTGGAAGAGACCGCTTGTAGCGATAAGGCCGCCTTTTGCCCACTGCATTGGTTATAATGATTTTGTGTTTGTATTTATTTCAAATTACTAGTTAGCAATAAAGAGTCTATCTATCTATTTAATGAAGAAAAATCCATAAAAACATTCCTTATGCATGCAGTGATGAATAAGCCTATTAAAAGACATGACAAGGAACATCCGACGCATTCAATGTTTCGCCATTAGTTCTCATGTCGCCAGTAAATAAATTCACGAGACACCATCGAAAATGCGAGATTAAGAAATCATTTCCACGTATATGGATACGTATATTGATGGCCTTTACTATTCATGTTAATAATATAAATGGGAGTGTGTATCTGTGTCGGTTTGTTTGTCTGTCTTTCACGACAAACTGGAGCGCTGAATTGACGCGATATATTAAATAGCCATAGTTGAAGGGATGAGATTGGCGTAGGTGACTTTAAGTTTATTTTTCACCCCCACTTCCCTAAAGTTTTGAGGGGAAGGGTAGAAGTTTGTATTGCGGTATGGATACGACAATGATCGAGAAAGCTATAAATTATTGCGCGGAATATTTAGCTGCTAACAAAAATAAATGTATGAGGTAGGAAAATAAAAATTATAACACACTCTATTGGTTACTAACATAAAAAACGTGTTTAATATGTTTGTATTACATGTGTACTCAATTATTAACACAGGTTACACAGTTCCCGTATGTAATCCAGAATTTGATGCGAGCGAAGCCGCAGGCAATGCTAGTTAACTATAAAATAACGTTACCAGCTTAACGGTGGCTTACGCAACTTAACGGGTGCCATATTTAACTTGTCTGTAAATAAACTCGATCATCATAATAGGATAATTTATAGTCCACCATTAACATCTCATTGTGAGCAGTTAGATTTTATTACTTTAAATTTAAGAGCTACGAGAACACATGAGATTGAGCTATTTAAGGCTGATTTTACCACTATCATGAGCGATGAACAAATCCGTACCTTTTTAGTTTTATTTTAACAGGTTAAACTATTTGACGATCCATATGGTGTAACTATTACACCAAGGGTTCGATCATTACAGGACATGTGAAATGTCAATACTTTGTACCAATTACGAATGGGACAGAATTTTTGTAACTTGCAGAAGTTCACTACCGATAGAGTATATTTAAGTTGCATAAGAAAGCTTATTGAATACTTACTTTTTATCGTCCCGTGAAATATAAGTGTTTTCACTTCTCTGTGTCGGGATGAGAGCACTCTAGTAGTTAAATTACCGGGTATAAAAGACCTAACATCTATTGTTTTGTGTGACGGGCGCAGTGCGGCATTGATGGAGAATAATAACTGTTTATCAGTTGTTGGTCACAATCAATGCTGCTCTGACATGGTCAGACGTATTACTTACTCGTACAATTAGGTGAGCATCCTGACAGTCATGTACACAAAAAAATAAATAAAAACTCTACTGAATTTCCTTAAAAAGAGATCCATCTCAATTCATTAATCTTTTAAAATACGTATTGTAATACTAAATTGACAGTTAATCGTTAAAAATTCCATTCAATTGTTTACATACTCGTAATCACAGTCTAGGTAAAGTTATAAAGTTACAAAATAAATGCTATATAGATATTACAAAATGCTAATGCAATAAATGTGTTTAGACATGCACGTGTCTAAGTATTCTACGCTTGTGCAAGGAAGTGACTTCAATTTTATGCCAACTCGTAAACAATGCAGCAAATTGTATGGTCACTTCGGAATTTATAGCTATTTCTGAGTAAACTATTACTGGAAAATAGCCAATTTTGATTTCGAGATTGTGCTTTTGTACTATAGTGTTACGCACAGAGTGCTAGTACTAAATAAAATGAGTCTTCGAAACAACATCTGCGGTCTATGTGATTTTGACAAATAATTTTCTAATATTTTTGGTAAATTAATTTAAATGTTTTAAACTAGAAATATGTAAACGAATTTTTGTGGCTTCCCGTACAAAACACTGGCCAAATTTTGACACACTTTTGTTGAACAAAAAAAACTTTATTCAAATAATTCTGTTACAGATACTTTTAATCGTCAATTGTTATTGTTATAATTTTAATGACTACCATCGCGGCACCGGTTTGGAATTAGTAGGAGTTGTCAGCGAGACTCCGTCCGTATTTTTTAAACGTCCATTACGAGACATTATTTTACTAATATCCCCTAGTTTAATTAACTACAAGCTCCCCTTTATTATGGGGCTAGTCTGAATGTCAGTGGATATTTATTTATTTATTCTAACTTCTTACCATCGCAGTATTGTACTACCATATAAACTATATGGAAATGAGTCGCTTTGACAGATCAATTGATCTGGGCTGCAACATCTCTATTCCCCCAAAGCTACATACCTCTATGTCATATATAATATAAGTCACATCATGACAGTTTAGACAAATTCCAACTAATCCACCACATGTTTGACTTACTTTATACCCAATTGAGGCCCACCCGCTATTTTAAAGGGAAGGAACTACCCTCGCGCCGGCGCCATAAACTTAACATTCCTAGATAAACACCCCTTTTGTTTTAGCTCCCTAAATGGTGTCATTTTGACATGGAGATGTCAATGCGTCAGCCAGACGTCGCGCCAGTCGTAAATCTGGCGTTTGCACAAATGTAATACGCCGCTTATGCGCCGGCGCCGCTTTTTTAGGGTACCGTCGCCATGCCACACGTCTAATTCAAAACGTTTTTCTGAATAATGTGATCAACTTTGGTACGACACAGCCACTGAAAGTTCTAGTTCCTTACACTAACGCCTAATATGCGAGTACTAGCTTTTTGCCCCGGCTTCGCTCGCGTTAAATTCGTGGTAACACGGTTTTCCGTTCCTGGTTGCGCTGTAGACGATATTATACGTCTTTTCATCGATTTTGAGCCTATATTAAAAACTGCGAAAGGTCCCATATAAAATTTCCCACCTCTTAAGGTTTGGGGACGGATTTCTGATAAAAGTTGAAGCAATTTTTTTTAGTGACAGCTAGAACGCATACCATTTATTTAATTTTTATCTTTCTACCTCACAAATTTGCGCGAAATGCTCCATACAAACTTCCACCCCATTTAGGGGAGGACGAGTTATAATTAGCCAAAAGCCTATTTCCATTTACAGGTCACTTCCCCAAATTTCATCTAGATCATAACTTCGGGCTCCTTTTTTGTGTAACACGTATATTACTTCATAATACCGCTCAGAGGTTGATAATCAACATTTTGTTAAGTGCATCTTCTGAATACGGAACTCTGACTTTGCATGTCCACGCCGGAAATTTGGCACAATACACTTTTATTGTCAAACATTTCTTATACTAACAAAAAATTGCGTCCATATCCCATTGAGTTACTTCTGTTGTATTTCATTCTTTAAAGGCAATTGTATAGATATTGAAGATTATCATTTTGCCATCATCTGGGTACGGTATTTACTATATTGCATCATTTTTAATAGAATGGCGGCCTTTTGTTATTTTCTACTAGTGGCGCCTGCCGCATTACGTAACTGTTATTCGCATTAATGAATAAGTATGTTCTCGCAACTGTCAACATTGTGAGTTCTAGCAATGCAAGTATAATGAAATAGCGAACTGCAATAATATAATTCAACTTCTAAATGTAAATAAAAACATTTAGGTAAATCCAATTTTTTTGAAGATTTGCTGAAAATCGCACCTTTAATTTTGAATAAAATTTTTGCTCACAAGGGAAGCATTGACAAAAATTATATATACAAATATATAATTTTTATGACTTGAACAATCGTAAAAATTTTCAGTTTGTGAATATATCCGAAATATTTTTTAAGGCTTTCATTAAGAAGTACTACCGGATGTAACTACTAACACGATATGGATTTTTTTTCCGAAAAAAAAAAATGTTTTATTTTCTTTAAATTGAAATATATCATTTAAAAACATAAGCCCACATTTTGTACTGTAAAAGTAGAATAATAGTTCTTGAACGCAATTATTTTACTTAAATAAATTACACATTAGTTGGAGTACTCGTATATACATTTAGTTTTTACATTATTGATTAAATTTCACTAACAGGATGGAGTGAAAATTACATATTTCATAATTACATATTTGGCAAGTCTAATTCTCAGAAAATTGAGACTGAACGCAAGGTGTTATTATATTTATTACATGAGTGCACGAGCACTTTGCACGAAAAGCTCCAATAATGGATTTGTAAAGCTTACACCGCCGAAGTTATAATCCGTGATAATTCCTAATAACGAAGTATTGTATTGAGCAATTCATATGGCAATTTTAACGGCACATATCACCGAATTCCAGAGAAATATATAATAAACATAACGCGCCCACAACGGATTTCTTCCAACAATTATGTGTAACGGAATATGGTTCGAAAAGATTTGTGTATATCTCCAGTGGGTTATTATTATAAAGGCTAATTTAGACACGGGTATAAATGTTATAACTGTGTTCTTTAAACATATCTTAGCTATAAATGTAGAGTTAAGTCAAAGCAGATGACTTTTGCAGTTAGACCTAGTGCAAACCAAGGTCTAAGCTGCACCTACAAATATCTACTTATAACGTCACCTTCATTGTACTAAAATGTCACTATGATTGTTAATAAGTTCAAATTTGTGTGCAATACAATATTTATTTCAGGAAGTCCTTAGGTACTAATTTGCCATTTAGCTTAAAGCGCTCTGCTGTCAAAAACAGTAGTTTTGTCAATATAATAAATAATTTCGCACAGATTTTGTAGCCAATCAATAAGCAAACCCTACTAATATTTTTGTACACGCCACTGCTGCATTTTTCATGCTTTGTAGTTAACAGCTGTACCAGCTTATTAAAATTATGGTAAGTGATACGCCTGCCCAGCAAAGGTGCACTGTTAAAGGCTACTATATATCTGTGTCCAGTGATAAACAAAATTCGTCTCAGACGACAGATATTAGTTACTCTTAGTAATTTCATTAGCTATAGTGCCCATTTGCCCGAAACACAGAACTGCATAACATTCCTCCTATTTTATTGGAGGATATTAAGTTCTGCCGTAGAGATGACTCATCGAGTCTATCACGTACATCCCACAATATAAATCTTAGATTCCGGTACATACTTCATTTTCGTTATCGTTAAGTCAATGGTCCATCTGAGCTGAAGGTGTATGTCAAGCTACGATTAAGTATATCGAGACACGGTTTCCTCTCCAAAATTCGAAATCAAATCATTTTACGAATTCTTACTGGAATATCTTTGGGTGTCAGGAGACAGAAACTATGCTAATTAATTCTATAAATGACATTAAAAAAAATAAGAACCCAGTATCACAATGTTGCTAAAGCAACTGTAACTAGATTGTAAGGCGCGCATATTGTTGAACTTATGAAATCCAATACTAATACTACATTGGGACACAGTGCAGGCATAACCAGTAACTTTAGTTATTCTTACATAAGCGTAATGATTTTTATTTAGTTCTTTGATTTTAGTCATAAATCCTTACCTAATGTAATGTCTATCACTCGTAAAATTATACTCATTAATATGTTTTCTTAATATGTACACTAGTTAGTTAATGCATACAGTCCGGGTAAGCCTTATTCATAAAACAATACATTTAATAATACATAACAAGGTACGTCCCTTTTCTTAAGTATGCCAGTATTGGTATTTAGATTTTATTATTTCCTGTTAAACTTTATCATTGCTCATTTATTTCCTATGCTGAACAAATCTCTAGTGATACTAGAGACCTCACCTGTTGCTGTATATATGTATGGTATGACAAATAAAATTGTATGTAGTAGCATAAGCTTATTATGGTTATTTTACAAATAAACTAACCTAATTCTCGTTACTCGAGATTTCGACGTTACATAACAAAAAACCTTCAATCAAGATAAAAGGCCAAAGTATTATTAATTATAATTATTTTAAATATTAACAGCAAACAATATATATAACATGAGGGTAACAAATCGCATTGATTGATCAAAGGAACAAAATAAGTAAGAAGTTATTTCTGGTGAAGTTTGTTTGTTGGTGAAACGAGCTACTGGATTATATTGCATTATATCTATTCAGTATTTAGTTACTATAGCCTTGTATCGTGGCAGTCATTGGTGTCGCGTGACCATGACAAATAAATACTAAGATGATTATACTAAAGTATTATACACAAAACGGTCGTAAATCAAGTTACTTTGAATATGTCTTTGGATCTATCAGCTTTGTCTCTAATATTTATACCTAATATGTAAGAATGAATTCTTACATATTAGGTATAAATATTGTACAAGGAAGGAATGCGTATTTTTATGCTGTATGATGACAGCAGATTGGTATAGTTTACTTATCTATTTTCACTCGCTATATTTTATTATTATACTTTATATACATTATATTATAATGCTATTCGGCATTAAGTTCGCCTTTGTACTGTACTTTGTATTTTATGTGCAATAAAGTTTATAAATAAATAAATATAATCATTTTTCGGACAGGCAAATTACTAGATTCTACTAATTGAAATCTTTACGTCAAAAGTTGGCAACTGTACTAGTTCCTTCTCCTAAAATATAACTTATTCCATAAATGAAATGAAATGAAAAGTGTTTATTTAGTTTAGGTCCTTAAAGAACACTTATGAATGTCAAATGAAGCTACCACTGGTTCAGGAGGTAGTTTTCCACTGAGAAGAAACCAGCAAGAAACTCAGTACTCTTTTCAAAAAAAATTGTGTTTAATACAGATCATTTGTAATCAAAGTAATTATATAAAGCAAATTAAATTTACAATTTTTATCATATTAAGTATTGGTAAAAATATAATAATCTACAAAAGTACTATAAGAGTTAAGTATTATATAAATCTAATAGATGATAACAAAAAAAAACAAAAGTAGTGCAGGCGTGGAGATCAACATGTCCATGAGTTTTTATCATTTATATAATTTTCAATACGTAATCTTTTTTTATTAAAATCGACTTTACATGAGACTTAAACTTATGCAGGGGTAAATAAATTATATTTTGTGATAGCTTATTAAATAGTTTAATGCTTAAACCCACAATGAGTTCCCGACCTTATGCAATCTGAGATTTGGAACTGCAAGATTGTGTTTGTTCCTAGTGTTCAAACTATGATTATCTGACTTTTTTGAAAATACATGTAAATTTTTGTGTACATAGATGACAGTCAAGAATGTACTGAGATGGCAATGTTAAAATATAATTTGTTTAAATAATTCTCTAAGTGAGACACGTGATTTAAGGCCGTATATAGCACGAATGGCTCTTTTCTGCAATACAAAATTTGTTTGTAGATCAGCAGTATATAAATAGTATAAAAACTTAAAGTTAACGGGGAACTTTATAATATTTAGATACATACCACAGATTTCCCAATACAGGAGATGGGGCAAGCCGCGTTTTTAAGTGCGACAAATGTAAGCTCAACGAGCATACACTGGCTGCCAGTTTACGCTCTGTGAGACGAGTCAAGACGCACGAATATTAGAAGAAATTACCGTTTTTTCCCAAAATGCCATCCTGTGCAATTGTAACATGCTATCATCGCAATGAATCAGTAAATTTACCAAGAAATATAATAACTTTTCACAGGTAAGAACCGAAAAGAAATTGCGACACTGGGACTGCCTATAAACTTGGCGGCTTGTCCAGTCGATTTGTATATTCAGATGTCTGTGATACATACATACTGAGGAAATATATGTTGCATTTTCTCACTATATGGAGGTCGTTATTCACCAGCCTGTTCTTGCCATAAGGATTTAATAACATATGAAACAGTCAATAGTATACGAGATTTAGCCTTGATGCGTTTGATGATGTGGGTTCCCACGATAGTCTCTCGCGCATGCCACTCGAACTCTAAAACAATAAACGTACTCACAACTTATATGGATAGTGTTTACCACAGCTTCCGACATTACGGGATGATTTCGATTCCGGGACAATAGAAACATTTGTATTGGTTTGGGTGTTTGTATGTGCAATTTGTATATATTTAAACAAGCATTGTATGCATGGTACAAGCTTCTTGCTTAAAAATGGGCTCAGTGTGAACGTCGGTGGATTTTTATTATTTTGTTTATTTAAGTGTCGACTGTTGCCTTCCGCACTAGAGGGTTCAAATCCCACCACATATAATATGAACGTTTATCCGACGCTCTACGGGATGGAATACATCGTGAGGAAACCTGCCTACGCCTACGAATAGATTCAAAGGATGTGCGCAAGTTAACCAATCCGCAATGGGATTGCGTGGACGACTCAGGCCTATACGGGTAGATCGTGCGCCTCGATGAGGACGTGTAATGAGCTGATAATGATGAGCGAATTCAACGAGAAGCCATAATATTCTAAGCGGATAAGGCATAAAAGGATATTGATGAGTAAAAGAACGAAGACGTTATCCGTCGAAAGTAATCACATTTAATTTTTAACAATCGATAAAATCAATAATCATTAAAAGTATAACGATACCACGAAAGATAAATCTATGCGATCTTATTTGTTTAAGCTTATTAATAGAACAGTGTGTCGGTATCATTGAGAAGTGTACTGCATAGTTTCTACGGCGTACCATCGCCAAAGGTACTTGGTCTACGCAAATTATTGTATTCAGCATTCACGCCTCTGCGAAGGTCGTCGAAATATCACATAGGCGGAAGCCACGTAAAGCAGATTAAAGTGTTACTAAGCGATCTTTTGCTTGATAAAGAACTATGTACTTATGACACGTTTATTTATTATCTAAAATAAAGAATGTGAATTACAAACGTCGCAGATGGGTTGTATCTCGCGAGTCAAAACGAAATCTTTGGTATCCAGTTTAAAAAGGTTTTAAAGAAAGGGATTGGTTAAAGCACAGAATTAATAATAAGAGAAAATTATTCTGTGGTTAAAAGGTTCTTTATACATAAATTCAAATGAAATAATCAGTGCTTTGTTTCGTTGTTATTGGTGAGTTGCTTAGTGTCTGTTTCAAATTGTTAAATATTTTGGACCTTTCTAATAGAACTCTTAATATCAAATCAAAGTCAAAATACATTAAATCAAATAAGGCTTATAAAAGCACTTATTAATGACAAAACTTCTTTGATTATGTCTCAAAAACTGGATATTAGGGTATTTTTACTTTAATTTTAAATTTGAAAACACATAATTACCATTTGAAGCCATTAACATTAAAGTTCTATCGGAATACCAAAACAGTTGGATTATAAAAGTGTCGTAATGGTATCGTAATGTCGAGTAAATCAGTAGTTATTGAGGACTGGGGGTAACAGTTGTCTTTTAAAGCTGTATGTATTATAATGATACGTCAGCATTTTTTTTCAGAAAGGCGAAGCAAAATTATCTAATACTGTGATAAGATAAGAGATGTCGTATGAAGACACTACAGACTACTGGTATACAGTGGATGACTGCGTGTCAAACTTGTAAGCGTGTAGGTTGATATTTTGCGAAACCACGCCACATTCCGGTCGTTCAGTACTAAACATATTCATCCATTACGTGATTTATCGGTATTCAATCAGAGCTAATACATACAACGATTACGAATATTAACTCATAATACATGATAACTATGATTACATACACATAATTTTGTGGTATACAGGGTGAAATCGAAAACTTGGCATTTTTAAAATAAAAGTCTTCTGTTTCGGATTTTCAAATTTCTCTAGGATGTAAAATAATTCGTTATATTATGTTTAAACACTTGACGCCGTATGTACTCGCCACTTCTGCTATGAAAGCCGTCAGCAGCTAACAGCGATGAAAGTAAATGCCAAATGAGTGTGAATGCTTTATTAGAATCGTTTTCCCTATGATGATAAGTAAAAAATTAATAAACTTATTTTGGTTTATTTAATGGATTCTTCGGAAACTGTGGGCGAAGCTGAAGGTGAAATGCTAGCCTTACGTATATAGGAATCGTCCCACTTGCTAAGTATCTTATTAATACATACTCCAAAGGAAAATATAAAGGCTACTTTTGAACAACTTTATGAACATAAAGTTTCTACAAACTTTGCTACCAGCTATCACTTAGGTTAATTTTTTTTTCTGAAATAACGTTGATAAACCGACATAGTTTTTTTTTGTCTAATTTGAATTATCTATTTTATTATTGCATAAATCCTTTCAGTCGTTTTTGTAACATTCAAATAGACAGAATAACCACTGACAGTTTTCTTATGGTCAAACTTGACCTAGTACAATGTTATTAAAAATCATTATAATATATATATATATATATATATATATATAATATATATATATTATAAATATATATATATATTTAAAATAAAATATCAAATAAACATTAAAATATAATTATTGCTTTTAAATTTAAATTCCTCTACACCAAATCCAATGTTTCATAGCATATTACCCTTGATTAAAAAATTGGTAACTATAGTCAACAATAATAATATAATAGCTTGTATTAAGAATGCATCGAATGAAGTGCATCGATGCGTGTTTCTATTCGAATGTTAATCATTTAATCGATATGACATGCGTACCCGCTACCGATACGGCCAATAACTTATTCCTTTAGTAACTGGTCAATCAATTGAAGTGTCTTTAAAAGTAGAGTCAACATCACTCTGATCCAAGAGACAAGGATAAACAAGTTTTTTCCATTGTAGTGAAACTCCCTGACATATGTATTAAGTTTATATATAAGAGTAGTTCTAAGCAATTTGAGACAATCACATCACAGTGCATTCAACACGTGTTTTTATTTAGTCTCTACTTAACTATGTTTAATTTTACAGTATTATCTTTTATCGTTGCTGCTTATATTTTGGATATATAAGATTCTTTATCAAATTAAAAAAGATTAATTAGGATTAAATTAAGGATAGATGGCAAAGCTTTCGCTTCGATGAAAGTTGCGCAAGAAAGCAACTATTATTACGGTTGATGATCGAATGGGACCAAAAATCTCAACTACCTACCCACCTTTCTCTCTTTAGTTCTGCTTGGTCAGTACGACTATTATCTTAGAATGGTAATCGTCGACACCTTTCCTGTCATACATCATATTAATATTATGTGTATGTTGTTACTTCTTCACGTCTCGACAGCTTAATGGATTTCATAATAACTTTATTATGCCCGAATCTTCACGGGAACTGCTCGGGTAAAACCGCGTAGCGATTCTTGTATGGTTTTTAGGAATCCAATTGTTACTGGACCAAGGTTTAACATTCGTGTGTTATGTAATTACTAATATGCCCAATGTCTTCTTAACTACTGTTGAGGACCGGTCTGATACGCTCGGAGGAGACGCGCGGGAGGAACGTGTCGTCACAACGGCCGCGACGAGACGCAGCGGGCGGCCACTAGCGATCGACACCCGGACACGCTCACATCTACCACGGACTCCTCCAACCGCAATCGCGCTCCAATCGTGCCTGTTCTGTTCTTCATTGTAACAAAATAAACCAGCTTCTACAGATTATACAGTCCACTCATTTAGTCCCCAGGACCCTA
>PQWD01003426.1:0-13984 GCA_019425675.1 Leucinodes orbonalis
TGGTTTACATGTGTAAGTTTTATTACATTGCATTCTAACCGCCTAATAACAATATTTCTTGTCTTAGGATTTGATGTATGGGTTGTCTATGTGTATTTGCAGGCGCAGAAATATGGACAGCGTAGAAAAGGCTAGACAATTAAGAGCAACACAATCTTTGCCAATAGCAAGGTGAGCTAATATTACTAATTTTTTTTTTTTATTTCTGTTATTGTACTGAAGGGTAAAATGATACAAGTGAAATAGTTATCACAAAGATCGTGGCTTTATTCCTTACAGTTGGGAGAAAAAAGTTGAGGACATATTATTAGAAATTACGGACGAAGATTCTTATAGCAAGACGAAACTGTTTAAAACGCATAACGTTAATGAGATATCTTTGAAGCAAGCCAGCACGAGGTATATAAGTAAATGTACAAAATTGCATTGCATGGAGTTTTAAGTGTTGTTTAGTATTTTTTAAATTTACTATAAAATAGAATGTAGCTTTTTGTTTGGCGATATTTGATTTGAAGGATAAAGATAAATACATGAATGAATAATGCATGTATTTATCTTTATCCTTCAATTCGGAGAGACAGGAGATACTGACGAGTACTGGGCAAATTAATTGAGATTGTAAATACAGGTCCAATGAATGATATTGATTGGTTGTTATTGTCATGAATTTTTTTAAATGAAATGACGTCTCTCTAACATTTTTACGTTGCTTTCTTTTGCAATCTATTGCATTTTTGCAAAAATCCTCACGATGACGTTTTTTTTTTCGTTTCAAAATATTCATTACTTCGAAGCTACTACTGCAACTGTCGTAAAGGCGTAATGCTAGGCAAATTCCACCCTCCAATAACTGTCATCATAAATTCTATTCGGGTAGCCGTAATGATGAGTGGCTCTTCGCTGGGTACATATTATCGTGTATGTGATGCATGTTTGGGACATTGCATGTTAGGCAATTTTATTTATTTTAAGATGTTTGTAGTAGAATCATTTAACTAGTAATTAAAAATATGGCTAATCTGTAAAGGTTACTATTAAACTAGTACTATTTAACATAAAGGTCTAGAAACTATATTCTTTTCTTAGTTTTGTTAAATTCTTTTGAGGTATCACTCATTGCTTGTTCTTCTTGATTGTTTGTTTTTTTACAAGATTAAATAGCACCATGTGCATGGTTTACAACTTGGATTGTAATACTCTATACAAATAAATTTCCCATTTCTATGTTCATCTAACATTACATTGGTCATGTCATTACATTGCCTACTCAATGACTTGTATTTTATTTTTTATTGTTGCTATCCCAGTATTGTTCCTCCGGAAAGCGAGTCTCCGACGTGAGAAGTGGTGTGCCAAAAACGCTGCGTTCGCGCAAGCGGGAATAGCGCTGCCCAACAAGATCACTGCCGAGGACCTCGCCAACGAATGGCTCTGGCTTAGGATAGACCAGTCCTACTTGCAGGGGAAAAATAAAGTAAATATAATATTTCAAATATATAACATCGTCTTTACCCATTAAAAATAACTTCAAGTAAGCTTACAATCGTTTATTTTATACTTAAATATATATCTAATCCATGTTTCAATATAAACAAATCTTCAATCTGTTGGATTTACACCCGATATATTTTTTTTATTATTAGCGTTTGGTAATTAAAGATTCCATATGTCAGGCGATACCCAATAGAGTTTTATCTAAGTAAATTAATTTGTAAACAATAGTATTTTCGTGTGTACTTACAAGGTATAAACTACAAAATATAATTTTTTGATCATTGTCATGCCATGATTTTAATTATACTAAACAATTTAGATACGAGAGAGGGAATTAGAAGAGTTGATGGAGTCGATGGCGAGTGGGAGTGAGGAATATCTTTCGGAAAGTCTCGACAGGTGGAGTCCCGCAGAAAACTCTGAAAACCAAAGCAATGATTCAAGGTGCGTCTTTAGAAATAATAATTAATTTAAAGTTATCGTGAACAGATTAATTGGTTCCTAAATCTGGTGAATAACTAAATTATTTTTATTACTTCAATTTCAAAATACGTGTGATCGTTATGTCTTGTAAAAACATATGATTTTTAAAAACAAAATAACTCACAGGAAATGGGAGTAAAGCAACGCTTTGCGTTGTGTTTCGCCGAATGAGGGGTTACCGGAGACCCATTTCCCCTTGTCTCCCTCCTTTTCTCCCTATTTATATTGAAAAAGGGAAAAGAGATAACCTTCCTTTCTTAAAGGTAGGCAAAGCAATACCAGAGTTGCGAGTTTCCTTGGGTGGCGGTATAATTACCATCAGGTAAACCGTTTGACTATATATGAAGTAGAATCTTAAATAAACAATAAGATAACTAGATCTTAATCAAAAAGTGTCCGCGCAAAAATTCTGCCCATAGCGTCGATTAGGCAGAATTTTCATTCATAATCACGTCGCTCATCACATGTCATAATGATGCATCGGTAGCTCAATGGTGTGGACTGTTGCCCTTCTACCGGGAGGGCTGAGGTTCAAATCTCGCCATGTACCAATGTATTTTCGAATTATCGAAAAATATATGTACGTTACCTAGCGCTCTCACGGTGAAGGAAAACATCGTGAGGAAACCTGCTCACGCCTGCGAAGAGACTCAAAGGTTGTGCGTGAAGTCTTCCAACCCGCACTGGGCCCGCGTGGTCGACTAAGGCCTAATCACCCTATACGGGTAGGTTCGTGCCCCGCGGTGGGGACGTTTAATGAGCTGATGATGTGTCGTGCGGCTCGTAAATTTTATTATTCAAGTTTTTTCATGATTGTGCTTCTAGTAAGTTTGTTGTTCATTTTAAAAACGCGTCATTGAGTAGTCAGAATAGAATAAATAAATAAATAAACATGTATCCAATCGCCGGAGTTGACTCGATACAGTTTTATGTTTTCTAATTATATACATTACAATATTCAGTGCCTTAATTTTTAACATCATTATCATCATCAGCTCATTAAACGTCCCCACCGAGGGGAACGAGCCTACCCGTTTAGAGTGATTAGGCCTTTGTCGTCCACGCGGGCCCAGTGCGAATTGGACAACTTCAAATACAACCTGCGAATATCTTTGCAGGCGTGCATGAAGGTTTCCTCACGATGTTTTCCTTCACCGTAAGAGCGTAGGATAACGTACATCTATTTTCGAAAATTCGAAAACACATTGGTGCGTGTCGGGATTTGAACCTCAGCCCTCCCGGTAGGAAGGCGACAGTCCACATCATTGAGCCACCGACGCTCCTCATTTTGAACATACATATCACTAAATAATATGAAACAAATGATGTGAATGTGGCGTACAGACGGGGCTCGCCGGTGGTGTACCACCGCAGCGTGTCATCGTCAACGCTGGAGAGTAGTCGGGCCCTGCACTCGTTACCGCCGGTCCGCCGGCCCGCGGCCCGGCACCACGAGGCCGACGCGCCCGCCGCCGCCACCGCCACCGCCACCGCCTCGGTACCCGCGCCCGCTCCGACACCAGCCCCCCGCTCGGACCACGAGGAAACAGCCGCTGAACAACACGTCGCACACACGTATGTACACTCTTGACGAAGTTTTCTTATAAACACTTTAGGTAAGGTTCCAGCCAGATCAATAAACGGCAAACGGCCCGGTCGGGCCGTATGTCGCATTCTTTTTTTTCCGTAACTATATATTGTGCTAATATGATTGAAACTTTGTATGTATATATATATATTCTGTTTACAGCTATAAGGTTATCACAAAAATTTTGAAATAAATATATTTTGGGGTTCCTCATACGTTGAACTAAAATTTAAAAAATATTTATTCATCAAACCCACTTGTGTAGGTTCATCAGTCTTCAAAATTATATTGAGATTTTATATTTTTTATTTTGTAAATTGAATAGTTTGCGCGACAGACACTGCCAAAGTAGAAAAAAGTATCCCTCCCCTCTACTAGGATATGGGATTAATAAAATTAAAACCATAATTCTATGTACATTTCCATGAAAACTAAATCTGGTGTGAACGATATCGAGTAAGTAGTTTTTTTTTAATATACGTCATTAACGGTGGAACACTACGTGGGTAGGCATGTTCCTTGTTCTGAGATCCTATAAGTGGGATTATGTTGATATATTATTGTTGAATTTATACTTAACTTGTGTTTACCAGTGGCTTCGCTCGCATGAAAGGACCTAGCGGGATAAGCGTATAAAAACTGCACTCGCGTCTGATGAAGGATTTTTACCTTTTTTTTATTGTTTTTTATCTAAAATAGCCACATACTTAATCTCACACCCCTCACCCCTTTAGTAAGGGAATAATGGGGATGGCAACCCTTAACGAAAATTTTTTTTTTCTCAGTACCTATTTGAGATATCTTCATGAAATTGAAAACATACATGACTATCGATGAACTAATTATTATAGATTTTTTTAGAATTTTTGGAATATTATAAACTGTAAAAAATGGGAAGTATATTTTTTGGGGGTGGTTTTTTATACCAACCCTTAAAGTGACACCTACTAAAAAAATATATCTTATTGGTTAATTAATTAGCTATTACATGTAAAAGTTACAAAAGGGTCGGATTGGTGGAACACAGCTTAATAAAATCTATTACGAATATTTACTTGCATGCATACCTATATATTAATTTTTACCAGAAACTATAAAAACACATGTGCAGTATCTTTATATGGATTTATCATCTTAAACAAATGTGTCATCATCTCATCAGATTTCAGATCTTTACATCTTAATCAAATGTGTATACCTACAAATAAACTATAAATAATCACTGATGAATAATATTCGATTTGATGACATTCGACTGCACGAATTTTTAACATCGTGTTATAAACTCGATAAAATGTTATATCATATTACATAGCAAATAACATGTTGTGACCTGTTCATTTGGACGCGACACGTAAGCCGGGGAGTCAATCACAAACGCGAAGTGAATGCACGATCATTATGTGTTATAGATCGTGTTGTTTTAACTCTTTTGATTTGAAACTCTACGTATTCTTCTTGACGTGAATTCTTGCGACAAAACACTTGAAAGTCCGGATCATCGAAATCACTGTCGTTACTGTCATTTTTAACGCTGTCACTACAGCCAGTGGATGTAGTCGGTTGCGCGACTCTATATACTATCCAAATAAAATATCTTGGTACTCAGCATTTTTCAAAGTTCTTGCCTAAACTCATTCCATTTCACTAAGTGAAGTAGTCGAAAGAAAAGATACTACGTCGCTGAATGATTCATCAGTTTGAAATTTGTTTATAAAATCATGCTATTTATGTATGAGAAAACTAAAATGCCGATTTACCGACTACTTAACCTCCTTAGGCTCCCCACTGCTCGACGGAAGTTTACAGAAGGCCCTGGTAATTAATGGTAGAGGAAAGTGAAATAACGGCATTTCTGGTAAAGGAGGAAATCAGGAGACACGTAATCTAGAACTCCAATAATTGTTTTTGTTATTAATATGATTTCAAATCAATCTGATAAATCTAATATTTTTATAAGAACTTGGTGTATCTTTAAAGTAATAATTTATACATTTACTTATTACGATACTTTACTAATGGAGTAAATACTCGGATCAACTTATAAAATTATGAACATAGGAATGTTTATGTTTAAACCCTAGTTAATATAGTTTTTACTATGAATACATGCATAAAACATTATCAAACATTGTAATAAGCAATCAACACGCACATTCGCGTGAACGTCGAATCATCAGAGATGTACTCGTTTTTAATACAAAGAGCCATCAAATTAATGCACTGGCATTCAAAAATTTGTATTGTTTTGTAAATAAATCATTGTTTACGAATATACTTTAACATTTCATTACCAACTGACACCTTAATGAGCACTGTGCTTTTATTAAAAGAGTTATTTGTAGCTCATAATTAGTAAATTCAGGTTATAAGTAGGCAAGTTTTTATCGTTTGTTTGTTTTGTGTCTACTTCATTTAAGTACTCTGTGTCATTAACAAATGAGTGCCATTAATGAAGTAGTTTTTGGTTTACTGAAATGTGTTTATTCCATCCTTGACTGGTTTAGAAGAACCATGGCCAATCCGACAGTGAGTGCTTATAGTGAAAGACAATGTTTCAGTTTTTTCGCGGGAGTGTTAATGTTTCTCGTATTGTTAGGTTACGTGGATATTTGTGCTAAAATTGTGTTCTACTATATAGGTATGTTTGTATTTTGTTGCTTCTGTAAGGCACTAAAACAACATAGTGAAAGTTCAGAATTTAATTAATTTCGGTTATAATGATTGTAACTATATTGTAAATAACATACGTATTCTACTGTTCGATTCTAGAACATCAGTGATTGAGAGTGGGTTTATGGAAAAAAAAATGTCCAAATGCGAGTCGGACTCGCCCGTGGAGGGTTCCGCAGCAGCAAGTAACATAAAATAAATATTTTTTATTATTTACTTAGGCACTACTTCAGCTTTATTTTGATAAAAAGTGGTTCGCGGTTTATGACGTTTTAAATAAAACTACAGATCAGATATCGTTCAAACTAGATTTCGTTGTTAAATTTATGGTAATGTACATGATATATTTTTAAATATTTTATCAATCCCATAGTTTAGAAATTAAAGGGGAGGGGGCGTACATTTTTTTTAACTTTCGAATGTCTCTCGCACAGACTATTCGATTTATACATAAATGATATTAGAAACCTCAATATTGAGTGTCGTAATCTTATTTCCAAAAATATAATGTGCAGTATGTACAACGGGCGGTCGTGAAGGTCCGCCCGCTCCGCCGGTGCGGTCGGCGCGGCGGTCGCCGAGGCGCGGCCCCCGCTCGGCGCACGACTCCGTGGACGCCGCCCCGGCCCCCGCCGCGCCGCACCACCTGCCGCACGCCGCACACGCCGCACACGTCCGCAGAACATTTGGACATCAAACGGTTAGTTCGATCCCGAATATATATGAGATAAAAGTGCTACTCACAGGGTACTCTCGAACTTCTGCTCTACAAGTAGTTGCAGAGCCAAACTTCGCGTATACTCTGGGCACTGATGGTTGCATGAAGTTTTAAAAGCTGAAAATCATGTGCGCTTGTATCACTATCATGAACATGTGAAGGTCATCAGCGACAAGAAAACAGGGTCAGTTAGATTTAGTTGAATTTTATTTGGAACTTTTTACTGTGTAGGTTTGTCATTGCTGTTCAGGTTACTAAGCTCGTTGGTATAAATAAAAGTAGACTGTAGGTATACTATGAAGAGGTTCACATATATTTTAAGTACATCGGTCATTGGTAAGTTAATTGAATAGACGCGAGTATTGCGTGCGCCGCTCTCCGCCGCGAGGCTTTTTCGACGCACGTGAACATTGCAAAATTATTTTTAATATCTAAAGCAAGTATTAAACTAAAGATATATATCTGTTGAACCAATGCCTCAAACGTTTAATGAGTTAATATTGTTGATGTTGATGATGATGATGATGTGTGTGTGTAGGACGGCGTCGGAGCTGATGTCCCCGCTGGCGGAGGCGGGCGGCGGCGCGCTGCGGCGGCGGAACTCGGACCCCGCGCCCGGGGACACGCGCCCGCCCGACCCGCGCTCGCACGACTACATCGGCCAGACCGGGAACGGCCTCTTCCGCATCGCCGGACACAGGTCACACACTCGCTCGCCACCACACACCTCTACACTACAGCGGCCACACCGGCAACGGGGACACGCGCCCGCCCGACCCGCGCTCGCACGACTACATCGGCCAGACCGGGAACGGCCTCTTCCGCATCGCCGGACACAGGTCACACACTCGCTCGCCACCACACACCTCTACACTACAGCGGCCACCGGCAACGGGGACACGCGCGCCGCCGACCCGCGCTCGCACGACTACATCGGCCAGACCGGGAACGGCCTCTTCCGCATCGCCGGACACAGGTCACACACTCGCTCGCCACCACACACCTCTACACTACAGCGGCCACACCGGCAACGGGGACACGCGCCCGCCCGACCGCTCGCACGACTACATCGGCCAGACCGGGAACGGCCTCTTCCGCATCGCCGGACACAGGTCACACACTCGCTCGCCACCACACACCTCTACACTACAGCGGCCACACCGGCAACGGGGACACGCGCCCGCCCGACCGCGCGCGCACGACTACATCGGCCAGACCGGAACGGCCTCTTCCGCATCGCCGGACACAGGTCACACACTCGCTCGCCACCACACACCTCTACACTACAGCGGCACACCGGCAACGGGGACACGCGCCCGCCCGACCCGCGCTCGCACGACTACATCGCCAGACCGGGAACGGCCTTTCCGCATCGCGGACACAGGTCACACACTCGCTCGCCACCACACACCTCTACACTACAGCGGCCACACCGGCAACGGGGCACGCGCCCGCCCGACCCGCGCTCGCACGACTACATCGGCCAGACCGGGAACGGCCTCTTCCGCATCGCCGGACACAGGTCACACACTCGCTCGCCACCACAACACCTCTAACTACAGCGGCACACCGGCAACGGGGACACGCGCCCGCCCGACCGCGCTCGCACGACTACATCGGCCAGACCGGGAACGGCCTCTTCCGCATCGCCGGACACGGTCACACACTCGCTCGCCACCACACACGCTCTACACTACAGCGGCCACACCGGCAACGGGGACACGCGCCCGCCGACCCGCGCTCGCACGACTACATCGGCCAGACCGGGAACGGCCTCTTCCCATCGCCGGACCAGCAGTCACACACTCGCTCGCCATCACACACCTACCGTCGCCGCGGGTTTAAATCCTAAAGAGAGTCCGCATAGTATAAGATCGTTTAATGCGAATTTTTGGGACATTGAAGGCTGAATCACCTGATTCTCTGAACAAAAAAAGATGATTCCGAACTTTGGAGGCACGTTAGGCCGTCGCTTCCGGCTACTATTCTTAAGATCCTATTTTTTAATACGCACTAATCCGCATTGAGGCTGCGTGGTAGGTTTACCTTCCCATATCTATGCCGTGCAGGAAGGCCGGTGCCCTGCAGTGAGACTGAGTTAATGGCTGATTGATGACATCAAACTGAAATATAGGGATTAATACCTTTTTCTCGAAGTCCATTGTCATGATTTGTCTACAAATAGACTTTCACAAATGAGTTGTAATAGACTCGGACATAGAGAAACATTATGTTTATTTTTGAACTCTTCAACAGCCCATAGTATAATTTTACCTCCTGAATATCCCGTGAAAGATCTCGCACTCCTTACGAATTATGACACTGGTTTTGTTTGTGAGTTGTGTATAATAGTATGTTGAATAATAATGAAAATTAACGTGATTTTTTTCCCTCAGGTTTCGCAAAGGCACTCGTTTTGCGAAAGACGACAAATGCGTATACTGCCACAAAGCGATCGACGCGTTCGTCACTCAGGGCCAGCGGTGCATAGACTGCAACACTCTACCACACCAAGTGTAATACAGAACAAGGGCGTTATCACGATGCCTTGCTCCAGTCCCGTCACAGTAGCGTCCGTGGACGCCATAAAAAACAGAAAACGAATTATGCTCAAAGACTCGCATGATATGTTAAAGACCAAGCAAAGGGGTCTGTGACCTCCAATTTTAGTTTAACGGGGACTCAGAATTCATGGACCGCACTGACAAGATTATATCTGACGCGACCGAGTTGCAGGCCATGCAGCATTTTATCACAAAGAAGATTTATCAAATGGANATCATTAGAAATGAAAAGAAGCAATCAGAGGTAAATACAAATATAATTTCTTACCTTTTGTCTTGTCAACAGTTTTCTATCATTGTTAACATCATTTGAACATTCACTATTGTTCAATTTAGCTTCTAGTGCTTAGGACTTAAGTCATAACGCTGGTCCAGTATTTGTTTGCAGTTTGTCTATCATTTTGTACAATGTTAATGCACTGCCAGTGCATTCAAATTCATTATTATCGAGTTCATATTTTAATTATGATTATTTATGTCTTATGTCTTGCATATCCTACTAAACTTATGGTTGGGGAGTTGTTAAACTTTACGCAAAAACTGTGATTTGATAGTGATATCACTGTTGCATGTTAAACCTCATCAAGATAACACTTGGCACTTTTATGATTTGGTCATAATAATAAATCTTTTATAAATAATTTAAAATGTTTTATAAATAACATGATTCCTTACCATAAGAACATACACTAACCAACACAAAACCACCCAGGTTGACAGGGTATTCAAGCATGCGTTACGCGAGTTCAAAGACAACCTAGTCCACATACAGCGTGGTGGAGACTCGAGGCTCGGCGCTCAAGTACAAGGACCTGATCGGCAACTTCCTCCACGTGATGGAGACGGTGGCGCGCCGAGGATCCACGCTGTCCATCACGATGGGGTCAACGCGTTCGAGGGTTCATGGACGAGTTTATGAGCCAGCACGAAACGGATAAGGCGCGAACTAACGGAAAAGGATAAGAAGCGCAAGGTAGGCTACGTTTTTTACCATTGCAGTGCAATGCTGCTATTTTTAACCGACTTCGCAAAAAGGAGGTTCACATTGACCTTAGTATGTATGTTGTCAGCGATTATCTCGCGTTGCTGGAGCAATTTCGATGTATATACTTTTATGAATTATTCCTTTACCCTTCATTCTTTTTTATATTCATTAAGACTATATATGAATATCAACCATACTGCAGGTCCTTCCTTAATAGCATGTCTGATGGGAGATTATGCCGTAACCATTTTGAATGTGCCTTCCGAAGTATGGAGGAACTTAGATAATATCTTTTGGTCACTCATATGGTATGACTGTAACTCCGATCAGATAATGAGTTTACTTGACGCTATAAAGGTGTGGTGGGTATAGAGTCCTCGGTTGGCAAAATAATAGAGATTCAAATTAAATTGAAGTGTTGACACTGGTTTCACGAAATGCCTCTCCATAGCCCAATAAGTACAGGACTAAGTTATTAACATGGTTGCATTGAGTGCCCCAATTAAACATATATTTAATTTCAGGTTGACGATCCTATCCAGTACAAAGGACACACATTCATCTTATCCATGATCAACATACCCACGGAGTGTGAAATATGCAAGACTTTCTTCATGTGGCCAATTGAGCGCTCTCTTATATGTCAAACTTGCAAATTAGCCTCTCATAAGAAGTGTTACATGAAGGTACATTATATTTAACGAATTTTTTTGACATATCCTTTTGTTATAGTCATATTTTTATAATCATATACACAACAAATGTTTTAGGTGACGACGTTATGTAGAAAAGATTCAGTGACGCGGTCAGCTGCAATAGTAGGGCAGTGGACGCAGGCGGTAGGAACAGTTTGGTGTAGTTAAAAGAGGAAAGGTATGCATTGATTTGGTTTTAATCTTAGATGAACAATAAATAAACTAAATGCACAATCGCGAAGAAACATCACCCCAAAAAGTTTCGAGCCGCTTAACACGTTATATTTATGACATAAAATTATTAATTTTATTACACAATTTTGACCTTAAGGCGTCATTAAAAGGGTACAAAATCAAAAGCACGAGCATACTACAATGTCACAATGACATGAAGCGAGCGACGTAATAATGAGTTAAAAAAACAACTGACATATTATGGGCATAATTTTGCCGTGGACACTTTTGAGTGAGATTGTCCATTTAGTTAGTTATCTAAGGTTATAATCTATGGTTTATTTGACAAACATAATGTAGTCAGTGGAGCATATTTATTTGTCAAATGAACTAACCAATCATCAATAGACTAAACTGTTTTATCAACTATCGTGACTTACGCATAATATTGTTGCAGGTGTTTGGAGTCCCACTTAGTGAATTACCAACAGGAGATAGTAATATTCCAATTGTAGTTGATAGGTTAATAACGACAATAGAAATGACCGGCCTTTACACAGAAGGGCTGTACAGAAAGAGCGGCTTGAGTTCTAAGGTGTGTATTGTTATTAGTGTATACAGAATGCACTTAAAGTTCTGCGAGTTTTGTAGAGATAATTTGCAGTAAATTTATTATTCTTTACGTCTGTACCATTGATATTTTCATACTATCATTGGAAAAACTTTAACTTTCCATTAGATTAAATCCCTAATCGTGACTCGATCATTGTTGTGGGGAGATTTATTTATTTTAATTTCTCTCTCTCTTCTCTTGTTTATATATTAGTTTAGTATATAGCTTTTTAAGGAAACAAAAACTATTTATAGTAACTAAATGCCAATTACAACCTTTACAGGTATCTAGTATACTGCTTACACACAAAACTACAGTACATATTGTATTAAGTTTTTATGTATAAGTACACTCCAAACTCTATATCTTAAATCTAGGAACACGCTGGTTCCGCAAAAATATATAGACAATTAGTAGCGGACTTCTGAACCATTTGAAAAAATACAAGAACTTTTCATCAATTTAATTGACGAAAGTATTGTCAATGAAATAGTAAGAGCGTCGATGGCTCATTGGTGTGGAGTGTTGCCTTTCGATCTGAAGGGTCCGTGCGCATATCCCGCCACGTACTAACGAATTTTCGAAATTATATGAACGTTTATCCAACGCTTTTACAGGGAAGGAAAACATCGTGAGGAAACCTGCTCACGCTTGCGAAGAGATTCAAAGGTTGTTCGTGAAGTTAGCGAATCTGCACTGGACCCACTAGGACGACCTCGGTCTCTACACCCTTTACGTGTACGACAGAGGGGATGTTTAATGAGCTGATGATTATGTTGTCACCAGGTTCGTGAGCTACGGCGAGTACTGACGAGCGGCCGGAAGAGGCGTAGAGCGATTAGAGGGTACGCGGTACACGTGCGCGCTTCTGTACTGAAAGGATTCTTCCGCGATCTGCCCGAGCCGCTGCTTACGTTCGATTGTACGACGACTTCATACGCGCCGCTGAGATCACGGACCCACAGGTAGATTACTCCGTAAACAGCGTCGGTATTATAAATCAGAACATTTGATTAATTTACTGAATTTTAGATTTATTCAGAAGTAGGATAAATTGGTTCTGCGCTATTTACAAATTATACAATGTATGTTTTCATTTTCGCCCTATAGTCCACATTATCGGTCATTTGTAAAAACATTTTAAAGTCCGCTATAAAATTAATAACAATTTTATCACATTCAAAGATTCTAGGATTGTTCAAGTAATTTTTGCTTCTCAATATTTGTTTTAACTAAATATTATGTTTTGTTACAGGAAAGAGTGTCGAGTATATTTACGATACTTAAAAAATTGCCCAAACCGAATTTCGATCTTGTAGAGAGGCTAATATTTCACTTGGCAAGGGTCGCTCTTGGGGAAGATCACAACAGGTAAAATGATTTTCTTTTGTTTTTTTTATATACAAAGTATTTTTGTTAGAAAAAGTCTTTCACACAGTCAAAAATTTATTCGTCTTTTCGTTATTTTGCTTTTATATATTATACATTAGTCCGATCAAAATGGCGTATTTTTAAACCCTATCTTCAACATCAAGTGTATAATCAAAATCAGATTTTAAAGGCGCTAGTTGTCACTGATCAACAGACGAGTTGTTAACTTACTTGTTATTTCTTATTAATCGAATTCTTAAGGAAAGCAACTGCTCATTAAAATTAATTTCGGGTTTAGCGTATCCACTTCATTATTTCTCTTAACCCATTGAACGCCGGGAATCCAGACACAATGGAAATTCTATTGTGTGGCGCCTTAAGACGTCATTAAAAAAATAACTGTATGGAATGCTGATCTGTGGTAAATATGTTTTTTATTATCAGGATGGGTCCGAACGCGCTGGCGATCGTATTCGCGCCATGCATATTGCGCACACATAAGGTGCAGCCGGCGCAGGACTCGCTGCACGACATCGCGCGCCAGACCGCCTGCCTCGAGGCCATACTCGTCGACAAGATGCGCACCGTGAGTCACACACACACCAACACCAACTCACACACACATA
>PQWD01003427.1:0-17710 GCA_019425675.1 Leucinodes orbonalis
TTGACAAGGCTTAATACAAACTATCAACCCCTATTTTAACAGAATTAATCAAAATCCTTTCAATCCTTCATCTACCTGCCAAATTTCAGACCAACCCGTCCGGCGATTTGGGCTGTGTGTTGATAGTTCACTATGTCAGTCAGTCAGTCACCTTTGAGCTATATATACATGTTCACATTTTAATGTTGGGTATACTTCAATTGTTGTTTTTACATCATAAATATGATCAGTAAACCATACTGAGCACAAATTTTTTTTTGGGTAGTAGTCAAAAAGTTGTGGTGTACACAATAAAATGTATTTTACTTACATCATTTTGTGTTTCTTAGTCAAATGTTTTTCAATGGCATTTAAACAAGCTTTCTCAGTTAACGCAGATGATTTAATATGCAATTCCTTACAAATTCTATTGTAAATATTGGCAGCAGATTTCATCATTGTACAGTTAATGTAGACTTGGTCATAATTGTTAACGATCTGTAATTTAAAATGTATCTATAAAACACCTATGTTGATGAGATGTTGTTTTATTACTAAGTACCTAACCGAAAGGACATGCTCATTCATCGCTTTATCCATTTAGTTAACAAAATATACGTTAAAAAGCAAATGGAGCAATATATCGGACATATCACCGAAAATAATAATAATAAATATCCACCGACACTCATACTTGCTGAAATCCTGAAGAGCCTAAATGAATCCTCCCGACGAGTTGGGTTTGGCATGAATTTGGACAAGACGAAAGTCATGTTCAATGACCATGTCATGCCACAACCTATATGCGTCGATGGCGTCCTTCTCGAGGTTGTGCAAAATTTCGTTTCATCATCATCATGATTGCTTTTACTTGGACCAAACTATCCAAATTGGCCGGCACAATTTCGGGAGGGAAGCTAGTACGAGGATTCAGTTGAGTTGGGCGGCATTAGGCAAGTTACGTCAGGTCTGCACGTCGACGATTCCGCAATGCTCAAAGACAAGTCTTTGAGCAATGCGTCCTACCCGCACTAACATACGCAGATAAAACATGGACACTGACTGCTAGTTGGTTCACAAGTTCAAAGTCACTCAACGCGCAATGGAGCGAGCTATGCTCGGGGTCTCTATTAGGGATAAGATCAGAAAGTCGCAGAAGCGATGGCCGTTGGAGCAGACGAATTCTGGAGTGGAGACCGCGTCTCGGCAAGCTAGCGTAGGACGCCCTCCGACCGACTTGCGAAAGGTCGCTGGTGAAGGCTGGATGAGAAATGCGGAGGACCGGGATATCGGGCCCAAAATGGGGGAGTCCTATGTCCAGCAGTGGACTGCGGTAGGTTGAAGAGAGATACACACATTGCCATCTAATCCCAAACTAAAACAGATAAACATACTTGTAAACATTTTTTGTAAATAAATACTTAATATGATATATAGAAACAACTCGATTAATACAAACAGTTATATTCGTTCATGCACACTAACGTTTGTACTGCCCGGGGATCAAACCCCAGAACCCTTGGTGTAGTAGCCGCTGACGTATCAACCATTACCTACACCAAATAGGTTGGCAAATTTTTACAGACAAAAGAAGTGCGTCACGGACAGTCTGTCGTCTGTGCTGCCCCTTAAAAAAATAAGTATTTTCTTTATGGGCTAATTTTGTTACCGTAATGGTAAACCTGATACGATAAGTACATCAATATACCTAATAATTATAGACAGTAAAAAAATTGAACCTTGAATAAGAACTCATACCTCTGGTAATTGCAGTATGTATGACAAACTTGCTGTTTTTCCTGTTCCAGGTTGACCTGAAATGTATATTGAGGAGGACTCTTCACTTTCCAGATGAGTAATTAAAAATGTCTTCAAGAAGTCAATTTCCTGTTCCCTACTTGTAAGAGGTTTGTGATCAGGTAACAATCTGTAACTTAAATAATATTTTAAAATAATGATTGAAAAATCTTCATAGTTTATTATATCCATATAAAAAAAAGATACATACCCATCTTCAACGTTTTCTTTGCCTAACTTATTTAGAGAGAGCGCTGGTTCTTTTCTTGATATTTTAGTAGCAGAACAATTGTCTAAAAAATAAAAAATGTATTTTGAAACCAACAACACTGATAAAATTATATAGGATTGGAATATAGTCACGCGGCGACAAACTAAGCCTTAAAAAAACGAGCCTTTAGCAGAATTATTAACAGGTAACAATATGGATTTACAAAAAACAGTTAATTAATAAGCTTTGAAACAGTTCAATTTAAATTGGCATTAGTTATCAGTGTTGGTAAATGAATTTTTTGTTAAGTTAACAATACTATTAATAATTATAATACAATTGTCTAAATGAATAACTGTGACAAGGAAATATAATGTTCATATTTTATAATGATCTTAAAAATACATAAATAGTGTGACGTCGTTGGGAACTATTTTACGAAGATTTCCTCAGGAGTCACGCTGTGACTCGTTGGATCAAACGCATAATTTAAGTACTTCACTACATAGTATAAAACAAAGTCGCTTTTTTTGTCCCCAAGACCCTATGTGCGCTTAAATCTTTGAACTACACAACGGATTTTGATGCAGTTTTTTTAATAGATTGATTTGTTCAAGAGGAAGGTTTATATATATGTATAATAACATCCATTAAATAGTGGATAAATACTGTTATTTTTGAGGTTTCTAATGTGATGTAAATAATCTCATTTTTTCCGCTTAAATTGCAAACGCAGACTGAACCCTACAAGATTTATCAAAATAATGTACTGGGTATTGTAAATAATAAAAAGTCTACAAAAAACTCCGCGATGGTATATATTATATCTCTTATGGATATCCCACGATAACATTTTTTTGTCATTTCCTTTTTATAAATAATGGCTAATTTTCGAAGCGATGTTAACCAATACAGCAATAATCCCTATCTAATAAAATACTTAAATACATTGTAGAATTAATATAAGTCTATTTCCTTATATATGCCCTTAATTCGATTTAAATGAATATTTTCGAAGATATAACAGATTCACAAATTGCGGTACGTAGCATTTGTTTCGCTAGTTAATCATAAAGCACGATTCGCTAAATCTAAGAGAGCAATACTATGCCGGTACAAGAATAATATTTCTATTAAAAGGAGTATGTTACCCTCTGTATGAATATTGTCTTCCTTTAGGTGCCTCTTCAATGTTCTACTATTTGTTACAGCTGTAAATTTTCCATTGTCATTTTCAGAAACTGTTTTATGATTTTTTACAAGTGTACTAACTTTTTTGCGAGGTTTGAACGGAATTGGGGCTTGTACCACAGACATCTGCAAAAAAAATACATAGTTCAAATGTACATCTAAACTTAAATTATTATGTAAAAATCTTAATACAAACCTTTATAGCTTTTAATTACAGTTTAAAAGGTGCTATTTTACAATATGCATATCAGATAAAAAACTGTATTTTAAGCAATATGATTTATTTAAATTACACTCATTGTTGTCTTAAATTGTAGATACTTATTAACTAGTAAAACACTTAAATATAATTGTTAACTTAATTGATACTTATACAATTATTATTCAGTATTTAAAAATACAATGTACACAACTGAAAATTAATAGAAGTGGTTTGGGGTAGTTATATTTTTTTCAGTCCTAAATCAGATTTCCAATGATAAATGCAATGTTTACACAAATATTTTAAAATTATGTATCTTCATATAAACAAGAATTGCTTACTACCTAATAGATATTTAATTTGTATATAAAACTTTCTAATTATAATGTTAAGAGTATGTTAAACCAGTTAATTATAAATCAATCATGCCTAAAACGGAGTAGATATAACCTCATAATAAATGGAGAATTCCACTTAAAAAACTAGATCAACTTATTCAATAATAAATTTATCATTGTTTTCATTAACAGTTATTTATCTTTATTATTAAAATCATTTTGCGTCTGATTGCCAAGTTCGACATGGTTTCATTAAATCAAACTGTCTTTGAACTTTAACCAAGCATCCATTTGTTGCCTCAGTATGCACAATGGGCATCATTGCTTGGGGTCTCAAATAATCAGCAGATGTGTTCATAACTGTTGGGTTTAATGTAATTGGTGGTCGAATACCAGCCACTTTACTAGTTGGTGTCATAGGTTTCAATTGTTTTAATGGGCCAGATTAGAAGGCCCTGGGAAGGTTTGAGATTCATTTTTTGTAGCATTCAATGTTGATATCTGGTTATTCATCATTGATATTTTTGTGTACTTTGCCTCTAAAGTATTGTTAGATTGTTTTTCTTCAGCATCACCAATTTTGGGGAAGAGCTTGGAGAACGCGTTTGTGACCTTGGAGAAGGCTGAGCTGTGCTGGGTGTATTAAGAGATCCAATTGATAACTAGTTGGTATAGTAGTACTAGGATTATTTGTTGGTTTAATTGGGTTGCTTTTTATTAAGATCTTGTCTTAATGTGTTAGCAAGTGTGTTTGTTTATCCACTTTAACTTGATTAATAGTATTAGTTGAAGGAACTCTAATAGGACTGACACCTGATGTCAAAGGCCTATTAGGTATACATGAAAATGAATTTGTTTGTGCAATTGAAGTCAATGGTAGACCTTTTGATGTCAGATTTTGCTTCTTAGCTAGATTTGCTATAGATTGCATAGTTTCTAAGGCCTTATCAAATGTTTGCTGAGGTACAACTTGACTCTGAATATTATGTGGATTGACAGATCTAACGCAGAACTTGACTTTATTTCTGGGCATGTTGCTATGGTTTGGTTTATTATTAATGGTTGCAGTTTTGCTAATACATTAAAAACTTTGGTGCAGGTACAAGTTTTGGTACTTGAGTTTTAGTTTAGGTAATTTTGGTTTCTTTTCAGTTTGTAGTGATTGCAGTTGCTTTTCAAATGTTTGTTGAAATGTTATAGGGGAAGAAAAATTACCACTTTGTTTCCCAGTTTAGTATCAGAAATAGGCTTTAAATTAGGTACTGGCCTTTGGCAGAAACTTCTGAAGTTTTACTGGGCACTTTAGGAGTATTCATATCAGATTTATAGGGGTACTCAATTTTCCATCAGATGTGTTTTCTACTTTGTTCGTTTTTTTAGCTTGGTCAGTTTCAGGTAATTTCAATATCTCAATGTAATTATGCACAGGTGGACTAGGTACTTTATGTCCTGGTGCACTATTTGCTCCTACTAGATTTTTATTAACAATGTTTTTCTTTAGCTCAGTATTACCAATTCATTAGGATTGCGAGGATCCAGTTTCTGATCAGTCAAATTAGACAGTGATGATGTATATTGATGTTACATGAATCAAATATAGATTTCAATGGATCTCCAGAACTTTGTAGGGTATTTTGACTTAATGAAGATTTCACTTGTGACAAAATTTTACTTCTGTCCATAGTAGGATCATGTTGTTTGCCAATAGATCCATTCTAACTTTGTTCAAGTGACCTTTATTCTGTTGTGGCTGTGAAGCTAATGTGCTTGGTTTTAAGTCAGCATTTTTTTAACAGGCAGTTTTGGTGCTCTGGTGTTTTGATGTTGAATTTGAGAGTCTAATTTGGGTATATGCAGTTTAAGTGGAGAAACTGTTTTCTGCATTGATGGTGTAGATGGAGCTGGCGATTGGGTTTCATTGACTGGTTTATGCTTTGGAGATGTAATATTATGAGTTACTGGCACAATACGCTTAATACCTAGATTATCTGTAACTTGTTTCACAGAAGAACTATATTCTGAGGTTTATTTCTTTCGGTGGCAATGGTGTTGCATTAGGTGTTAAAACATTTTTAGAAGCACTCTCAGCATCTTTAACTTTTGTTGATACTTCAGGAGATTTAACATTATGTTGATTAACATTATTAGCACTATTTACAGGTGTCTTAGCTTTTTCTAGCTCAATTTTTAATTTTTTCAGTTCTGGTGAATTTGAAGGTGTCAGCTGCTTTCTTTTTAGGGTATCTTCAGGTTTAGGAGAAATCATTGAAGATTTAGGTGTCAAATCAGAGGTGGAACTTTCATTACCATTTGTTTTAGTTGGTGAAGATTTATGCCCCATACTACTGCTTTTTGCTGTAAGTTCAAAAGAGTTTAAGAATTGTGACTTTTCAACATCTTCATCATTTTTCTTTGATTGACTGCTTCCTTTAACACAATGCTCATTTTCTTGTACGAGGTTATCTTTTTTATGTGTAGATTTATCTGTTGGTTTCATGGTATCATGAGAATGCTTAACTGAATTGTCATCAGGCATAGGACTTTCAGCACCTGAAGAACCCTCTGATGCTTGATCATTTAAATTTGGTGCAGGGCTGCTCACATTTGTATCTTCTGTTGATGTAGGACTCGACTTTCTGTCTCTAAAATGAGACTCTTTTCTATTTATGTCAAAAATTCTATTTCTTATGGCAATATAATCAATTATTTGATAAAAGAAGCGCATGGGCTCATTTCTCTTCCAGTTATAAATGTATGCTATATCCATCAAGGTATAATAATCAGGCAGTGGCACTCTTTTATATAGTATGTCTATAGCAAATTGAGTGCTATCTATGTCAAACTTCATACTAAGAAACTTTTTTAAGTGACTAATATTTACAACAGCTGGGCATTGCAAATATCTTCTAGTTACACCAATAGTAGCTTGTGGCTCATTACTATCAGATGATTTACTGGATATACTATCAGCATCTGTGAGATCAGCATATTCTAGAGAAAATGATATTACATCTTCAGGGCTAAAAATAATTCTTTCAGTGTCTTCTCCTCTTTGCTCAGGCGTTGCAGATGCAGCTGGTCCTGGTCTGGATGCATAGAATTGTTGACGTCTTTCCATTTCTTTTTGAAACAGTCCCGGAACTAATTTATACACTATATCTTGAAGAGCTTTATCCAGCTTGATGTTGGGCTTCGCGGAATTTATCATCATCTCGCACACAGGGCAATAACTCTTGGCTTGCAAATGTTTAATAATACAACTACGACAAAAGGAATGCAAACATTCAACAATCGTAGTAGCATCGATGTAATAGCCATGACATAAGGGACAAGTTATATGTTCGTTGATATCACCCAATAATGTTCTCTGTGGCACAACAGCACTACCATTTTGAGCAGCCATTTTCACAAACTTCTTCTCCGGTAATTTGTTGGAAGTAACCATTTTCGGTACTTTCAGGGCGTTATTAAATTGTAGAACAAACGCCACAAAATAGATAACATATCAGTTGGCGATTTAATTTGCACATCGCATAGCAGATTTAAAGTTCATTCTACACTTAGTACACTGTATTTTTTGTAATTCAAATAATTTGGTATTAGAATGTGTTGAGAAATTGTAAAGCAATCAATAAGCCTCAAATAATTAACTCAAAAGAACTAAAACGTCGCCATTACCGAATTCACACTAATGCAATAAAAATATTAATTCTGTATGTTGGTAACACTGCATAAACATCAGCTGAAATATACCAGACATACCTACATGGATATTGAATATAAATACTTAAATTAGATAATATTTGTGTATTACACAATACTTACTCTAGTTGTCTTTTTAATTTGAATGCACTTTTTTTACAAATAACATGAAAAATCTATAGAAAAAGAGGAAAAAGCAAGAGCTATTTTGGCGCCAATGTAGATATATTGAAACCATAACCACATTGTCAGACGTCAGTCGGACTAGCGACCAAATGTCACTGATCCCATTTTTTTCGTTCCATTTAGAACACGCTAAAATCGTAGTTGATACTGCCTCGTCAATAATATTTTTTGCTATAGAAGTGAAGAAATAAGTAACAATTAGCTATAATCAAGAAACTCTCCCTTCCCCACAAGTTTCAGTATAGATGTGGGACTTTACTGAAACGTTACGCGGACTTCTTGAGAGAACTCAATGCGAACTGTTTTTTTTTCCAAGAGATTGCAAGAATATTAAGGACTGCCATAGGAGTGCTTACTTCTCAGACGCAATATACACCTATTATAGGCTTATTGATATTTCAATTCTTTAGAAATTAGTATTCAATTGATTTTATAATTGATTTGAGTTATTGAACAAAAGAATGAGTGAATGATAATTCAAAACGTGTCTCCAGCTTGTCATTATTCTAATGCTGGGGCCAGACTAGGGCTAAACGTCTAACGCCATTCAAACACCCATCAATGTCTTTCAACCGCGATAAATTTTACGTGCAAAAGTGGGTGGCCACACTTGAAATTATTAACGTGTTAATTATTGATGGGCGTTGATGCCCATTTGATGGAGAGAAAAACGGCAAGATCAGGGTTGCCGCTCGTACTTTATAATAAAATATTTTACGTTATTTGATGTATTTTTTTCTTTTCTTTCTAATTGTACTCTATAAGTAAAGACCTTTAGTGTATAAATCCGTGGTAGAGTAAATCAAAATTTAAAGTTAAGTAAAATGTTAAGTTAAGTGTTAAGAGTATTAAAGTACGCGAAAATATTTTATTTTGCATTATTTGGTTTGATGATGCCGATTTTGATATAAGTCGTAGGTACACACACTAACAATAGTTCAAACATTTATAAATATTTTTATTAGTCATCGTATCTCATAAGATCTCATGTCATATTAACTTATATTTGTTTTTATTAACGAGTGACTTATATTTGGTTTTATTGTATTCGGTAGGAATAGAGTATTTATTATTACAATTTCTAATACAAAATACAACACCTATTATAACCAATGTACTTTAAATGCAAATATAAAAAGAGACAACCCTATGCGATCATGACACTAATGCTGGGGCTACAGTAGGGCTTAACGTCCAACGCCATTCAAACACCCATCAACGTCATAGCAACCACAATAAATTTAACGTGCGAAAGTGGGTGGCCACACTTGAAATCATAGCATTTATAGTCGTTGACAGTCACATTGACAGTCGTTGATACCCATTTAAATACTGGGCTCGAGATTTGGCTAGAAAAACTGCAATATGGACGTAGACAGAGCTCTGTATTTCATGAGTGTGAATTTATATTATCTACATTTATTAAATCATTACCGAATGAATACAAAGAAAAAATCGCCAAAAAAAAGAAGATGGTGGATGATACAAATGCACAGGAATCGTACACTGTAAGTCTTTTTGAATGTCCAGTATAAACTATTATATATTTACTGTTGTCAGTTCACTGCAAACGTACTTTGGACACAACTTTGCATATATTTGTCTAATTCTTCTACACCAGGAATTCCTTACCTACAACTACTGCAACATCTAATGAGTTTTTTCCACTGTGTAATTATCTTTCATTCATGCCGTAGATCAAAGTAAATCTTGGAGTATCATCGAATATTTATTCGACTTTTTTGTTTTTCAGGAAAACTATGGAGGACATATTCAATGATCTTCTAGCTGAACCAAGCAACCAGTTCAAGGGATTTGTTCGAATGTCACCAACTGATTTTGAATTTATTTTAAGCAAAGTTGGGCCTTTTATAGAAAAACAAAAGACTAAATTCGCCTAACTATACCAGCTAAAGTTCGACTGGCAGTAACTTTAAGATATTTAGCTACTGGAGATAGCTACAGAAGTTTACATTATTTGTTCAAAATGTCTCACCAAGTGATTTCCAATATTGTAAGGGAATGTTGTGCTGCTCTCATAACTGTGTTAAAGGACATGAACATGATCAAATTACCTGAAAATGAAAATGAATGGTTACAAAAGGAAACTAAATTTAGAGATATATTTCCCCATTGCTTGGGAGCAATCGATGGTAAACATGTTGTCATGGTGTCACCGATTCACAGTGGGTCTGAATATATTAATTATAAGCATTCATTTAGTATTGTGTTGATGGCCTTAGTGGATCGCAATTTTTGTTTTATGTTTTGTGATGTAGGCAACAAGGGCAGAATCAGTGATGGTGGTGTATTCAGAGATTGTGCTTTATTTGAAAAACTTCAGAGAAATTCATTACATCTACCACAACCTGAACCACTCTCTGATGGTGATATAAATGTTCCTTATGTTTTTGTCGCTGACAATGCATTTCCATTGCACCCGAACATTATGAAACCTTTTCCAGGATCCACCCAGAAGGAAGTATGCAACGAAATTTTAATCGCAAACTTTCTTCTGCACGCATTGTTGTGGAAAACGCATTTGGTGTTATGTCAGCACGGTTTCGAGTACTAAGGAAACCTATTACTCTTCAACCAAACGAAGCTGCAAGAGTTGTAATGACTTGTGCTTTATTGCATAACTTTTTAAGACAGAGTTCTAATTCTCGGTTAATTTACACACCGTCTGGCTACACTGACACAATTGTTGACGGAGTAATAGTCAATCCTGGATCTTGGAGAACAGATATTGGAGAAGATGAAACTGCTTTAAGATCAATGAGAAGTATCGCACGACGTCCAGGTTTGGCAGCAATTCAGATCAGGAATAAATTTGCAGAACATTTCTGGACAATAAATAATTTGTAAGGTGTAAGGGGCTAGGCCCTAGGCGGAGAGCCAAGAAAACAAGAAGCCTTTGCATTTTCAAATAAATGATTATTTTTTTTGATTATAGATTACTTTGAAAAATAAAACAATTGGGTACTTGACACCACTAATCGTTGACGCACTTTTTATGAACTGTCAAAAAGGAACGTTTCCATATATTTTGTATGAGATTATGGAAACGTGACGTCATTGCTTACTAACATCAATTGACCTAATATTTATTGGTTTCAGTATATTTAAAAATACAATATTGCAAATAAACAAAAGTGATCAATGAAACGACATGTAAAATAAAGTGCACTTTTATGAAAATAGGGTTTGGTATTTTATTGCGAATAATGGAGAATACCGAATTGACATATCAAGTGTCACCGTTTCTACGCATTCATTCACGCGAAAATCTCTTTGATGTACCTACCGACAGTCGAGTTATCGCCAAACGGCAAAATGTGAAGACGTTGAAAATAATCGCGTTTATGTGGTGGCCACACCTGAAGGGAACGCTTCAATTAATGTCATTTCCCGTTGGTCTGGCCCCAGCATAAGCGTTTTTCTTTGTCAATTTCGAAAATGTTGTCATACCAACTTTATGGTAAATCTACCAATTTTTACTTCGGTCTATCTCTGAGGTCTATCTAGTCTGTTTCACGAAACAAGAAACTCGTTCAGAAGAAGTCCGGGGAAGAAGTTATCAACTCGATGCCCGTATCCTCTAAGGCTAAGAAATACCAAAAAAATAAATAAGTTGTGCTCCAGTCGTGCGACGTAATGATACCAGTACCGAAAAAATATTGATTTCAGAACAATAATAAACAAATATCTTAAAATATTTTGATAAAATTAGTTTAATATTTCATACAATAAAGAAACAAATACATTTTAGATATGTTTCCATATCGTATTTACCCTTTAACTCGCACAGTTGCATATTCTCAACAGACACAATAGATTTTCTATTGTGTCTGGAATCTCTGTGGTTAATATGTTATAGATTTAAATGTTACCTACTTTTCATACATTAACGCATTGTGTTTGTAATATTGATATATGATCGAATAAATTTATTTAAAAATGTTACTTTTACTCCAGCAATAGCTGAAAATCAGTGATTCACTATTTGAGTGTATGTTATACTGAACTATTGCCCTTTTGCACAGTTGCGATATGAATGTGTGGTTTGCAGTTTAGTGATATATATTAATAATGTTTTATGTTTAACAATCATGTTGTATGACGGTTTGTTACATATTTTAATTTTTTTCAAGACATACATTTGGTGCAATTCAATAATTTATCTATCTTTTCATAAGTAATGGACTTCTAAACTTATCCCTGATTCACCCTATTTTGTTGGATTCTTCGCATAAATTTAACCTATTTTAAATTAATTTTATCGAATGCCGCTTTCTTATTTTTTTGTGTTGCTTGCATGTTTTTTCCCACTCATTTGCAATTAAATTGCGAAAAATAGAAATTTTATTTAAATAATAAAGATAGCTAATTTCGATCACGTACAAATTATTGTTAAATGTTGTTTTTATAATAAATTATACAGTTCAAAACAATGATGTAAAAGTATGGATCCGTGATATGCTCACAAAACAATCGACAAAAGTGTTCCGAATGCAGTGACAGCGCACACATGTTTCGAATTTCGAACACATTTACCTAAACAAAAGAGTACCTACACCTGTACTCTCTTCGGCGGTTCGTTTTTAAGGCATGGATGGCGTATCTACCTTAATATATACTGAATATCATTGGTTCAAAAGTAGAAATCTAATCACATCGGCAAGAAATATGATATATATATATATATTTTAGAAATTTGAATATATATATATAGACCCGTGGCAACTCTTAAAAGTTCCTTTATCGTTATGGCGGTGAGTCCTATGCAAATTTTAAAGAATAGATAGATTTTATGTGGAATTAAATCAACTTAATTTTTATAATTCCGCTTTCATCTTAAATAAAATATGTTGAACCGATTTTTTTTACAACTTGTATCATGAAACATCCATATACGCTTTGCACCAAAGCTTAAAACTCACCGAAATTGATTACAACAACCTTAATCATCAAATTGGTAAACGACAATAATATGTTTTACTATTTAAGCGCTTGCAGGAATAAATTTTACATCTTACATTCTAGTAATTTCAAACAACATTTGGCACATAATCTACCAACATTTAAAAACTGGTTGACAAGTTTGGCAACATGAATGCCAGACTTGTTCTTGTGCTTCCTTCTTTCATGTCTAGATTTGGACCGAGTACACGGCCCACGTATAATCAAGTTGTTCTTCATCAATCCTCACTCAACAAACTCCTTAAATTACGGGAGTTTAATTTCATTAACTTGCAATATGAGAGCTAAGTATTTTTGAATTCTTAAGTTATACGACGTTTATTGATGAAACTTAAATATGAAATACATGTATTTGCCCTTTTGGTTACAGTGGCGTAAGAAGCGCATGCGAAGGCTAAAGCGTAAAAGGAGGAAGATGCGTGCGAGGTCAAATAAATGGTAAGCGAATTATTATTTTATGTAACATTCTGCGAAACACATGTGTTCATTATCCGGCGGACCTTCAACCTGTCACATGGAAGTTTGGTTATAACGGGTACTCTAAACTTATCTATGACAAAATGTTTACGTGAGCCGGTAGTTCTTTCCTGAAGTAAAATAAACATTAACTAAAAGGCCTTGATTACAGTTGTCTATTTGTGATTTTCAGAAAATTGAAACCTAAAAGTTATGGTTTACTTCCATAAAATTAAACCATAATAAGCAGGTTACAATTCGATTTTAGACAATTTTTAAGAAATTTGTTTAATATTCCATTTCCTTATTGGTTGGTTACCTTCTTGAAATAACCTAGTAAGTTCCTATATCAATTATAATCTAACCTCCAACAACCCCTTGCTAGCCACCACGCCATTACTATAGTCTGTTTTTTATACCCATGGAGTAATTTAACAATCCCTTATGTCAAACTCTAAATTGATGATACCAGCTTAAATTTAATAGTGCTTATAAATTCGAAACTAAGTCAAATAGTCACAAATCAAATTTAATAATTTTAATGTTTAATTTTATACCATACGTTTAACAATTATTACACTGTTCCAGATGAAATCATGCTAAGAAAATGCCTGACATTTTTTTTATTAATGCACGATAGTTCCAATCAGTTAAAACCGTAGGTTTTATTTTATTATACTTACGTAATTCCTTCTTAATACATATTAAAAATGCGATTATTTTACGCCTTAACTTCTGAACCAATTTTGATTAAATTTAGTACATAGATAATCTAGAGCCTGAGACCTTTCTCACATAGGCTTCTTTCTATTCCTATGTAATGATGATGATAATATTAGTATGTATATCCATTTTTTAACCTTGAATACTATGAAAAGTCCTATTTAAAATTGTCACCCCACTTTTAAGGCTTTAGGGGTAAACTTGTGAAAATGCAAATGATGCTGCATATTTTTGTTGATGAAAAGGGGTCTGTATACTAATGTTTAGCTTCCTACCTTAAAACTGCAAAAATTCGTTTGTCAAGTTCTCTCATACTTTTAAGATTGGGGGTGGATTTGTGAAAAAAACAGATTCTGTATTATTTTCATGAGATTTATACTGCATATGAATCTTTAACCTACCTTTGAAAACTGAGAAATTTCCGGTATAATATCCCCCCTTCCCCACTTTTAAAATTTTGGGGGTTGAAAACAAAACTGCAAATTTTTGATTTGTACACGAAATCATACATCTTTCAGTTGACCACCTAAATTTGAAAAGTTCTGTATAAATCTCTTTTAAGGCTTTTGGGAACAACACAATATGCAAGAATTATCGTTTGTGACAAATAGTGCGCATACCATTTTTTAGCTTCCTACCTTTATAGTTGCCTCAACTTAGCTTGATACCGCTGACAGCTGTCATAAAGACTTGCTTAGTGACGGAAAGTAGAAACACGATTATCCAAAAACCGAGTAATTGATCGATTTGAATCGATAAAAAAAATTATTTCATAATTAACATTACGTACTAAGCAGGAATGATTGAAAATGTACTTGTTATTATATATAATATCTTATCTGTGATAATATCGATGATTTGCAACAATTACCGGTTTCGTGAATTTGAATAAAAAAATATCAATGAAAATTATACTTTAATGTTTTAATAATTTACTACATACTTTAAATTACATTCTTCATCACTATTATTTTTACATAAGTGAGATAACTATCTTAATCAAAAAATGTTGCCAAAATAACAAAGTAAATTTAAATACTAAAATATTTTTGCCACAAAATTTGAACTCTGTTGCGTCGTAAAATAAAACTATATTTATTTATTCCTTAATAATAATTCAAATAAATTATGAAATAATAAATTCATAGTCAAAAATTCTTTAATTTTTGTAATGTGATGAGTTGTACACGAATAATAAATTGAATAATAGATAAACCAATTTAATTTAAAATTTTCTTTATACCCCAACACTAGTATTTTAATCATGTGACATGACCTTGTGTATGCGTAATTTAACAAGCTTAAATTTTATCATAACAAATTAATTTACTGTTTTAGTAGGTTTTTTGATAGTTTTCTTTCAACTTTATTTTCTTATCAGTAATCAAACGTATTCTTTGATCACTATTTAACTATTTTTTTAGAAATCTCAATTTTCTTCGTGTTTTAAAATGTATGCATTGTTAGGACGCACGTTCAAAGTTATACCTCGTTATACCTTAGGTTTTAGTGACAGCTGTCAGCGGTATCAAGCTAAGTTGAGGCAACTATAAAACTCTAAAAAGTCGCATATACTATTTCCACCCTTTTTGAAGGCTTTGGGGGAGTATTTTGGAAAAAAACGTTGTATTTTTTCTTTTATAGTGTTCTACTTCAAAAATTGTGTAACATTTCATACAAACTTCCGACCCCCATTTAAGGAAAGTGGAGGGTAAAAATCAAATAAAATGTAGCATAAAACCTATTCTTGGTTTATTATAGTATCTATCACCATACCAAATTTCAATGAAATCCGTTCAGTGTTACAAGCAGACAGACAGTGTTACTCATCGTTCACATTCATTGTGGATTTTTTTTATAAATAAGAATTTATATAACATCATAAAATAAAATCGTTAATCTCTAATTTACCGATTGAAGTACATCACTATAAAAAACAGTCAGAACTGTGCAACACTGGAAATGTCAAATTACTCCATGGGTAAAAAAAAACAGACTATAGGGATCATCTTTATATCTGAACTTTATTTAAAATTTGTACTTGTGTCTAGCCTTGTGTGCATATCGTACAACCTTTTCCTATTGGGTATACATACCAACTTCTCCCTTGCATATTACTTCCCTTTGATCATAATTGGACGTATTTACTCTAAAAGGATCCAAAATGAGTTAAGTATACCAAACTGACTTCTGGGGTGTAAATAAACCTTTATAATTGCTATCAACAATATATACATATTTAACTTATTAATCTATGGTTGTTACCATTCTACATGTATGGCGCCCTTACATTTTTGAGTTACTCAAATACAACTCCTTGGATTCATATAGAGAAACATCCATTCAAAAAGAATGACCTCACAATAATATTTAATTAAATCCAATACACTATCCTTTTTGATAATAACTTTTAATACAATAACTAATGTGCAAATAAACTGTGATTTTTTAATTGTGGTCATCAACCTATAGAGATGACTAATTGTTGATATAAGAATAAATTCTTCAGTTAATTACCAGGACATGGCTCAGGTCCATCTGCGCTCGCCACTTGCCCAGTAAAGCTGTAAAGGCCATCTGAGGCCAACAGCAGTAGTCAGTTCGAAAAAAAAATACCAGGACATATTTTTATATATAGTTGAATAGCCAATGTTTATGTCGCAGCAATCTGGTTATACTAGCCATGTAATTGGATGCCTAGGCCGTTCGTTAAACACCGCGATCCAACTGTATGCCTAAGCTGATAATTATTTGAACTAAAATCACTCTTCATTTAACAACTAAGCATATTGAAAGTTAGCCCTTTCGAAATTAGTTATCAAGGCTCAGCCAAGTCATTCAAATTGAGTTTTGCCTTTCCTCACTGCAGCTCTAGTAGTCATCTATTTTGATGAATATTTGGTTATCTCTTGCTTTTGTGCAATTACAATTAAAATTAAAGTGGTGGTCATAATAATTATTAAACATGAAAGTGTCAAATAAAAGTAACTTAATGACTAAACTATGGTCAGCCATCTGGTTAAACGTTGTAGTCATCAATATGGCTATTAATTCTTCAGCCTTTATTTGAATGCCAGCATATAAAGAACGACTTACGCTGGCTAATCTAACCAGATGGCTGCGACATATACAATCCCAATTATGGGAAGACAACCAACCACATAGGCAGTCATTTTCTCATCATGGGATCATGCAAAGAATCTGTGGGAAAATTAAATTCTTCTCCACCCTTTGATTATTTTTAATCTTGAGGACTAATCACGGGTATACAATGAATAATCTGTGATTGTTAATTATAATTATTATAAATGTATTATTTGCTTAACCACTTATTGGTGAAACCGTAAGGTCTACTATTAGAACCGTAAGGTTCTAGGGGCGGTAGCATATTTCTGTTTGTATTTAATATAATTTGAATTGTAAGGTCAGTTGAATTAAAGATAATATGCATATTTAATCCCGATAAATCTCAGGCCATTATTATAGGCAGTAAATACATCTAAGCCGTTTACAAATGCATTTTTTCCGCCTATAGTGTATGATGGGAAACTGATATCGTACGTGGAAACGGTGAGAAACTTGGGCTGTACTTTGATTGTCATCTCTCTTGGATTCACATGTCAATAAAATTGGTCAGAAAATGTTCTCCTGTTTTCATTCTTTAAAGCGCTTGCAAAACTTCCTTCCATTGAAACTAAAAGTTTTAGCTCAATCACTCATGCTTCCTATACTCGACTACGCTGACTCATGTTTTTGATATAACGGAGGAACTTTTAAACAAGCTTGAGCGTTTTCAAAATTTATGCATTCGCTTTATTTTTGGTCTTCGCAAATTCGATCATGTCCAAGCTATAGTATAACAAGATACACAAAGGCGGCTTAGAGGCATGACAAAATTTTGAAGTAATATGTGTTGGTGAAGTCTATGTGTAAGTTCCAATA